>PITA01006227.1:30129-102305 GCA_004023965.1 Spilogale gracilis
CTTGCACCTGCTCAAGAAGGCCAACACAAGCAGGCCTGACCTTGCACCTACATAGCAGGATGAGGTCACCACAGACAAGCAGGCCTGACCTTGCACCTGCATAGCAGGATGAGGTCACCACAGAACTTCAGGGAGCCCAACGGCGCACATAAGGAGCACACCAATCAGTAGCCTGAGCACGCTCTATCATGCCTGGCCCCACCAATCATGTACAAGAGCACGTACAAGAGCACGCCTGGAAGCAACCTATCGGGCATACTTCCCCTATCCCTTGCCTATATAACCCCTTCGTGTTTTAATAAACTTTGCAGCTTGATCAGAATCCTGTCTTGCTGCCATTCTTTCGCGCCTCCTGTCCCATCCCTTTCATCCGTTACAGGTGTCTCGGCGGACCCCGTTGACTGCCTCGCGGGCCGAGGCAAATATTTAAAGGCATTAGACTGTAAAAATGAAGTAACTCAATTAAAAACAACAACAACAACAACAACAACAACAAAAACGCCCTAACATGGGGTCTAAGCCAAAAGGATGTAGGGAATGGAAGGGCAGACCGGTAACTCTGGGCATATGGGATTTTCCTTCTAGAATGGTACCCATCCAGTGTAGAGAGATGCTTGCTAAGCATGAAAACTGAGGTATGGGAAGACTTGACTTCAAAACACTAATCAAACTTACACAAAGCTAAGATGTGGGACATTTTCTGAATCTCAGGATTCTTAATCCAGGACTTTTGGAGTCTTCTACACTGGAATGGCAGAATAGAGTAGTTGGAACAGGCACAGAACAGCTCACAGGGCTAAAATCTGGTGACTTTTCATCTAGAACACAGTACAAAATTTCAGTGCCATATTTGCTGCTAATGAAAAATTGTAATGGTCAGGCTCTTTTCCCATTTCACAGGTTAATTGTTTCTTTAAATTTCAGTTGTGTGTTTGCGTGTACGTGTGCGTGTGTGTGTGCAATCTCAACCATGAGATTCACAGCATATAAAATATACCCAATTTAAATCTTGACATTACAGTCAAAATAAATTAAGAATTGCATGTAGAAAATAAACAAATAATGATTGTGATAATATTATGACATAATACTGTAAGTATAAACCTTGACATCTATATTTAAGATGAGTTCTATGAAAGTGGTAATAATTTAGCATATAGACGTCTATTAATAAGTAGTGAAGAAATGAATGAAGCATGGGCTTGGGTTTTATTTGCAACCTTGTGATCACTTCACCGCATAACATAACCAATTCTTGCTCCTCTTCTTGGTGTCTGTTTTCTCAGGGTGAATAAGGACAGTGAGTTATCAGGACTTTAATTGTGGAAACTTCTTGGACAAATCTGTGCTAATGACCTTATGCTTGTCTTTTTGATTTTAATGACATGTAAAATACTTTGACATCAACAATCTATTAAACTGTGAGCGATTTTTACAAATTTTTTAAGAAACGTTTAGATCCTTCTTGTCTTAACTGTATTAACTGGATGTCTTGTACTGAAAGGAGAAATCTCATGGAAAATAGCTTGCAATCTTGCAAAATCTATTTAATGTAATTTAATTTAAATTTATAGGCATTCAGGAAGGATTATAGTTGCAGGAGACAGGGATATACACACACGATTATATTTATATATATGTAGGATTTATATGATATATATGAACGAACATATACACACATATAAAAACACAGATACACATATGTACATACATGTGCACATAATTGTTCATACACACACACAAGCCAATGGCACTAAGATCTGTGGAAGATTTACTCAAATAAGCAAAGGATGATAAAAATAACTAAATTTCATTTTTTACTTGTAATTATGTACTGGGCTTTAAAGAAACTTTTGGTTCTCCCCAAGCAAATGAATGTGAAAGTGTTTGAGCGAAATCAAATGAGGGGGATATGACTGACCATTGATTACACATATTCTCAGGATCAAACCACATGTGGTACAGCCATTGAATCCATGGGGTAGGACTGCCTCCTTTGACTTTAGGGAAATATATGAGAGAGAACCCTATATGAGCAGCTTTGCAAAGAGACCTGGGCTTCTCCAAATAAAGTTTAAGATAAAAAGTTTAACTTTTCTGTAAATTTGTATCACTCCAACTGATGTTTATCCGAAGGTTGTACAAGTTTAGAGTCTGGATTGACTGAACATCAGTGATAGTGACCGTGGGCAGTCAGGTTAACTAAGGAAATAGGACATGGAATAGGAGTGGAGTTAAACTTGAAAAGATTAATAAAAATGGGAAACTTGCAAGGTAGGGAGGATTCTGTTATAAGTCCAATGCTTGGTGTGAGCGTAGCCCTAAAAATGGAAATGTATGCCAGACGTGTTGAAATTAACTTGGATAGTGACGCATTAACAGAGAGAACCTCGCCCTAAGAACCCACTGAAGAAAGGTCAGATTATAGAGGGCCTTGAAAGTCAGCCAGTGGAGACAGATGACCTTTTTTCCAGAAAATAATGAGAAATCTTACACAATTTCTGAATAAGGGAGTGATAAGTTTAAAATAGTACTTGAAAAGGTTATTTTTCATCAAGGGGCTGAGAAGGTGGGAGTGGGGGACTGGGGACTGGAAGAAGTCAGCCCATACAGGGCACTCTGAGATTCAAACTGAATGTTGTAAATTTCTTCACAAAAAAGGAAGTAAAGAGGGGACTAGGAACTGGGAAATGAGGTGCAAGAGTGGGTTTCAGTATGAGCTCTGCTGCCTGAGATAATTCATGCTCAAACAAAACAAAATCACATTCAAAGAGTGCATTTCAGACGCTAAAATAATGACTCATGTAACATGGTCAATTACATTAATTAGTCTCTGTCTGTTTTAGCCTGAACCTGTTAACTAAAAGCAGCTCAGAAAAGTTAACAATGACCAGGAAACTTGTCCTGTTAACCTTAAAAGAAGAGTTTATGACTTCTTTTTTTTTAGAAACAGTTTCTTCAATTTTTTTTTGACTAGAAGAATGTTGAGATAACGAAGATACATTTTAAAAATTTGAGAAAGCACATGTGTAGAGGTTAAAGACCCAAAGCAAGGTAAATGCCCCAATGACACATTCTTCCTATAAAGCAGGTACAGAGTTGTTAAGGTTAAAACAGCACCTGGGAGATAAAACTAACCTGCTAAAATATGCACTATTAAAAATGGGTTCGTTTTGTATGTGTCTAAAGTATTCATAATAGCTGCTACCAGAGATACATTAGAAACATCTTAGTGGAATCACAAAAAATCAGCAGAGTAACCACTGTTTTTTTTTTGTTGTTGTTTGTTGTTTTGTTTTGTTTTGTTTTTTGTTGTTTTGACATAAAAAGGCTTCTTGAGGGCGCCTGGGTGGCTCAGTGGGTTAAGCCTCTGTCTGTGGCTCAGGTCATGATCTCGGGGTCCTGGAATCGAGGCCTGCATTGGGCTCTTAGCTCAGCAGGGAGCCTGCTTCCTCCTCTCTCTCTCTGCCTGCCTCTCTGCCTACTTGTGATCTCTCTCTCTCTGTGAAATAAATAAAATCTTAAAAAAAAAAAAAAAAAAGGCTTCTTGGCCCATGGATTTTGGGTCAAAGGGAAAAAGAAAAGAAAGCAAAATAACAAAAAAGCATGTTCTCATGAAAGCAGTAACACTTAAACATTTTAAGAATTAATCAGCATTAGAAATGAGTTGTACTTTATATTTAAATATTTGCAT
Source organism: Spilogale gracilis (assembly GCA_004023965.1). Taxonomy (NCBI): domain Eukaryota; kingdom Metazoa; phylum Chordata; class Mammalia; order Carnivora; family Mephitidae; genus Spilogale; species Spilogale gracilis. The sequence continues at coordinate 33,824 of PITA01006227.1, forward strand.
ATGCTGGAACTTGATTTTAAAATTAAGGAAATAATTTGAGGCACCTGGCTGGCTCAGTGGGTTAAGCCTCTGCCTGTGGCTCAGGTCATGATCTCAGGGTCCCAGGATGGAGCCCCGCATTGGGCTCCCGGCTTCTCCGTCTACACACCCACCCCTGCTTCTGTGCCTTTCTCTCTCTCAAGTAAATAAAATATTTTAAAAAAGAAATAAAAATAAAATTAAGGAAATAACTTTACATTAAAAGAATCTCAAATAGATAGTCTCTCCCGGGATCTGATTCCCACTACCACCTCACAAATACGGAAAACAAGCAGTTCAACAAGTTACGATGAGGATAAATAACTCCTGTTGAATCTCAGTAGACATACACGTGGATTTGGGCATGAAATTGTCTGAGATGATAAAAAAATACTGATATTTTGGTCATTATTATGATCAAATCAGATTTTGCATACAGGAAAATGAGTTCCTGAGATCTTACCAGATGTCACCCAGTCTTATTTCTTCTGAAGCATTATTCCTTAATCTATCTCTCTATCTACCTACCTACCTACTTACCTACCTACCTATCTATCTATCTATCTATTGGTGATATTTCAGAGCAGTTAAACCTATTATCATGGAGAGCATCATTTCAAGGCATACTTAGTGTCCACAGAGCTACACAAATCAATAGAAAGGGCACAAAGAAAGAGGAGCTGGAGACCAACCTCATTCACCGTGGCATAGTAGCTCTCGTGCTTGAATGTGGGTGAGTTGTCATTTCGGTCCCTCACCACGATTCGGACTTCATGGTAGATCACGGTGCCCACCTTCTTGTTGATGCACTGGACTTGCACCACGATGGAGTGTATGTTCATTGGGGGCTGCAATACAGACATTAGGTCTTTTTGTTAAGAAAAGCATTAAGACGGCAGCATCTCACTTATGGTCAAAGCACATTTTTTTTCATAAAGTGTTCTATGCTTATTCATTTTAAAATAAGAATCATCTATAAAAATGGATCCATTTGCCCTCTTTTAAGGATGAGAGAAGGCAATTATGATTATTTCATTGTTTCATTTTGTGTCTCAAAATAATAAGCTCTCCACAAGCAGGTGGACCTTCTGAGGACCAGTGAGAAATGGAGTGACAGATCCGAGTCTGTCCTTCCAGGAGCTAAAGAAAGCTATGCTAGGAACTTGCAATCAGTGAAAACCATGTGTTCATGATAAAATCCTTGGGGAAGAAGGGGTTACATAAACATGTGCCCATTTACACTTGTGCTAAAATACATGTTTATATCCAATAAAAATTAAAATATAATCAAAAGAAAAGAATCTGTTCACAATCCAACCAAACTTAATTGTTCTATACATTTCAGTGCTTATTTGCTAATCTTTCTCCAGATATACACCTATTACACACACACACACGGTGAATCACCCATGTTTGTAAAGATACATTTATTATGGCATTTGGTATAGAAGACGATGCTCTGTCATGTGAGTAAATGGGACTCCATTACGAGTCTATAGCACAATTTGTCTTAGAACAAACTGATAATAAGATGTTCGATGCTTGGCGCCTGGGGACTCAGTAGGTTAAAGCCTCTGCCTTCGGCTCAGGTCATGATCTTAGGGTCCTGGGATTGAGGCCCACATTGGGCTCTTTGCTCCGCTGGGAGCCTGCTTCTCCCTCTCTCTCTCCCTGCCTCTCTGCCTACTTGTGATCTCTCTCTGTCAAATAAATAAATAAATAAGATCTTTAAAAAAAAAAGATGTTCGATGCTGTCCATTTTTATTGTAAACCCTATTTCAATAAAAAATCTATCCATTAAATATATGCCCACTCGCTCCCCTTTTTAATGATAAATTCACAAAGGGAAAATGTGTCATCCAAAGGGCACTTATTAACTTAGGTCAAGAGGTTTCAGAATTGGGATGTAAACCCCCATTTCTTTGACCCGTGAGTCAAGGTGTTTAATGCTACAAAATATTCCTTTACTGTTTTTAAATCTTCTTCAACCTTACAAAATTTTCCCTCTGAATATATAATTTTATCCGAATGATGTATTCTGACCACCCGTCTGAAAGACGAGGCCCCCGGTCTGCTCTCTCCTTCCGACTTCTCCCATCACTGTTTATCTTTGTTTATTGCTCTTCTCACCTGCCGCTTGTCATATTACACATTTTACAAATTGATTTCAGCCTTCCTCCCTTCACTGGGCTGGGAGGTCCATGAACCCGGGCGTGGGGTGTTGTCATGACTAAGACTCTCCATCAGTAATCCTATTGTGCCTTCAGTAGATGATTGTGTCATATCCACGTTGGACCACATGGCTTCCGGCCAGTCACTGGGACCTACTAACCACACTTTTGGAGCAAAATCTCTCAGGTGCTTAGCTTGCTTCTCTTGACAAGTAGGGATAAAACTGCCAATGTGATAGGGTCACTGTAAGTATCACCCGAGGTTACCCTGAGCCAGACATACCTAGCAGATGTGAACTGTTTTTTTATTATTATTATTTATAACCCAAGAAAGCAAAATACATAGAATTTATAAAATACAAATTGATAATCTTGGATTATGAATTCACCTATTATCTATTTAGATTGAAATGGATTTAAAGACACAGCAATAATCACCAGAGGCTACAAAAGGTTCATTAAAAATGTCACAGGCCACATTTCTAAGTGAGAAGGATGCTGTAGGGGCCCTCTAAACTGAAGCAAACTTTGTTGAATCTCAAGGTATTTTTTACAGCTGGTAAAGAAAAAGGCATCTTAATTTATTTGTGCCTGACTGAATAAATGTACTTAGAGAGAATAAATTTAAGAATCATTAACATATGCAGGAAGGTACCTGGTGAAGGGCCATAGAGCTCTGTGTTCTAATATATACCCCCTTTCCCTTTTAATTACTGGCATAAATGAAGGCATTAAAATCCTGTGTATAAAATTGGTGAATGACACAAAGCTCAGGATACATCATACATTTAATGATAAAAAAATAACATTCCAAATTATTTTAATAAGTCATAATGCCAGGTGATATGATGTATTTTTACAATAATAACTTTAATTCACCTTATTGGTATCAGGACCAAAAGAAACAATAAAACAAAACAAAACAAAACAAAAAACACCTGAATTATCCATGTACAATAAATGGCGAGGAACACTCACATGAAAATACAACGGTGACATTTTGATGAGTAAAGGATGGATTTACACACCAACACTGTAAATGGATTTCAGGGGCAGTAAAGCCATATACACTCGTATTCATTAATAATCCCTGATACAGAGATTGGTGGACTATAGTTAGCACTGTTTTATCGGCAGATAGGATGTGAAGTCTGAACCCTTTGAGAAAGTGTGATAAAAATTGAGAATATTTAAGATCAAAAATGCAAGATGCACCAGACAATTGAATGGTTATTTTGAGAAACTCTATTAGTTTATTCGTTGCAGTCTTAGAGAGCAAAAAGAGCAGCAATGAATAGAAAATATCACAAAGCATTTTTTTCTTCCATATAAGTAGAGGCATTATATTAATCCAGAGCAGCACAGAATTGAATGGACCATCTTATAAAGCAAGCCCGTCCCTGAAAATCTGCAACCTTGAGGCAAAAAGATCATTTCAAAAGATTAGGTCTCTCCATTTTTATTATCATGATGAAAGTGTTTTTTTTGTTTTTTTTTTTAAGATTCTATTTATTTTTTTGACAGAGAGAGAGGAGGAAGCAGGCTCTCTGCTGAGCAGAGAGCCGGACAGGGGCAATACCAGGGCCCTGAGACAGTGACCTAAGCAGAAGGCAGAGGATTCAACCCACTGAGCCACCCATGTGCCCAAAAGTGTTTTCTTTTTTCTTTTTCCTTTTCTTTTTTTTTTTTTTAAAGATTTTATTTATTTGACAGAGAGAAACACAGCCAGAGAGGGAACACAAACAGGGGGAGTGAGAGAGGGAGAAGCAAGCTTCCCACTGAGCAGTGAGCCTGATGTGGGACTTGATCCTGGGTCTCCGGGATCATGACCTGAGCCAAAGGCAGTCGCTTAACCAACTGAGCCACCCAGGTGCCCCGAAAATGTTTTCTTAAAACAAACAAACAAACAAACAAAATAAAATAAAGAAAAAGAAAAAGAAAAAAAAAGTGTTTTCTTTAATAGATTTTTAAGGAAAGGCCTGCGTATTTCAATTGTAAGTAAAAAGAAACAGTAATAAAAAACACACCCCTCCCTAGAAAACATCACAAAGACAAACCCCCCCAAAAAACAAACAAACAAACAAAAAAACCCCAAACAAAAAACATATGTTTGTACGGTTATCCTGATTTTTAAGGAAAGCCATGCATATTTCAATTGGAAAGTAAAAAACAAATAAAAAACAAAAAAATATAAAAACACCACAAAGACAAAAAACGAAACAAAAAACAAATAGTTCTACTGTTAGCCCTTGGCACCCCTTAGAAGACAGGGGAATTAAGTTCTTCTAAAGTTATTTATCTTCTAAATATTACAAGAGACCTATAAAACCATTTCCTCTCAACTTGTAGCGCTATATTGAGTGGGAGCATAGGCGCACTGGGAGAGAGAGGTCACAATCTTTGCAAGGAGCAAAGCAAATGCACTGTGCACTGAGCCCCTACTTAGTCCTGTGACATGCCCATAAATTAGACATAACCAGGTCACTTGGAACTCTGGCCGCTCTCAACTGTAGCTCCCTATGCAACAGTGAGTAGCATGGATAGGCCTTAGCTTGCAATAAATTCCAACCATAATGGATTGTGTTGAAGGCCAAAATTTCCTGTGGCTCATATATAACATACGTTGTAATCTCGCCTTGGAATGGATTCTATTGTGCTGTGTAAGAAGGTCATAAATATATCAAGTACAGTTCTACAGTCAGTGAGAGGTGAGGGACCACAAAATGGTTAGGAATTTGTTAAGGAAATTTTGGGTTATCTTTCATACCTGGTGGCAAAAATAAGTCTTGCCAATTTTCTCTTCCCTAATTCTCTTAAATTGCTTCATACATAAAGAAAAAAAAGTGTATAAATTGTTCTGGGCTAATTACTTAGAACTACCATTCTTATATAGTTAGACATGCCAGCTACTCTCCCGATTTAAAAATGAATGTTTAATATCTGAATGCATATTTATGTTGAGGTGCATCTGGGTTTGGGTCTTGATATGCATAACTGAGGCTTTGGAATGATACATACCAACAACGGTAGATGGAGGTTATGTCTGAAGAGTGTGTCTGAGAGTAGAAAGTAAGGAAAGAAACATTTGCAACAAATATGCATGAATTTTGCAATTTGAAAGAAGACAAAATCAGAAATTTTATTATGAGTTTTTGAGACAATCACGATTTAACATGCAAAGTAAGGTTTTTTATAAGAAATGTACTTATGTGAACAGTGTTGATTATAATATTCATCTTCAATCCCAGGGGAACTGAGTTTTCTCTAGAAACCATGTTATTTAGAGACCCAATGGTTTAAAGAGAAAACGAATTTTTAGCCAACCTGTAGAAGACTTGATTTTATTTTTCCTAAAGTAAAGGCCAATTTTATGGAAATAAAGGATGTTTCATGACTTGTCTTTGTTTGAATATACTCCCTTTACAAAATGAAAAGTCTTCATTATTTCACAAATCAACTGGAAGACAGTGAAAGGAAGTAAGACATGGTATGCTGTAGATATTAGGGTTTTTAATTTTTTTTTTTTTTTAGTTATTCATTTGAGAGAGATACAGAGACAGAGGCAGGGTGAGCACAAGCAAGGGGAGAGGCAGAGGGAGAGGAAGAAGTACACTCCCCGCTGAGCTGGCTCATGACCTGAGCCAAAGGCAGATGTTTAACCATCTGAGCCGCCCAGGCATCCCCAGAAATGAGTTTTCAATAATCAAACAAACTTAAAAGAAATGGCTGGCCAGAATTATGAGTGCCCCTCCCAAATTAAAGTTTCAAAGTAAATGGTGTATTGACAGAAGTTGCCTAAAGAAGAAAGTACTAATTTGAAAATATAATTAGGATAATGTAATATTTAGAGAAATTTTTCATGATCAACTCTTAAGGACATTCAGTTTATTTGATTGTATTTATTAAACTCAAAATTCAGTGTGGTTTAGGATTAATATGAAGCAGTCCTTGTGGAGTAAAAAATCCTGTAACACTGATATGACATGAACATATATATAAAGCAAGTCAAGCAGTTTTGAAGGTTTCAGAGTTTAGAACAAGAGAGTATATACCAGGGTAACACGCTGAAGCATTTTATGTAGAGAGTGGCAGTTAAGACATGTCTTGGTAGAAGATGACATTCCATTGAGGGCAGGGAGTAAAGGTACTTTCTAAGCATAGATTAAAATACGGTTGGTTTTGGCTCAGGTCTGATCTCAGGGTCATGGGATCGAGCCCCATGTCAGGCTCTGCACTCAGCATGGAGTCTATTTGAGTTTCTCTCCCTTTGCCCCTCTACTCCCTCTCATTCTCTCTCTCTCAAATAAGTAATTAAATCTTTAAAAAGAAATAAAATAATCAAAGAGTACCAGGGAAGGGCTGATCACAATGAGAAGGCATCTACTGACAGGGTTGGGACTGTGTTTAGGGCTTGAACATACAACAGGTTGGATCATGCCATATGGTGAGATGACTATTAGGAGAGCATCCCAAAGTCCAAGTGAAGACTGAGAGGCTCGTAGTGTGGCTGTGCTGTCAGCTGCTGAGGCCAGCAGGCTGTGGAGGAGAACACGGGCAGCTCGGTAATGACACAGACGCTGGCAGGGGGCCACGAGTCAAAGCTCAAAGTGCAGCGGCCAACTGAGAGTCTAGAAGATGAGAAGGTAAGATGTTTGGGACTTCCACAAACATGATTTCTCTCTGATCAAGCTTTTAAAAGTTTGCTCAGAGTTTTGCATTAAGTGTAACAGGACTGTGCCAGAACCATATGTTTCTATTACTGTTTTAATTATTAACGTCATTACGACCATTACTATCCTATGCCCAGTAGTGACGAGGGGATACTGGTCAAGTGAGACATTCATCTGGATTTCAAACATCTCATGTGATGCTCCTTCATTACTAAGATCTACTTTTCATGCCAGACAACATAATTTGATTTTTTTTTTTTATCATTTATGATTCTTCATTTTACTCCTTTGCATTGTGTGTGTGTGTGTGTGTGTGTGTGTGTGTGTGTGTGTGTGTCTTTCGTGAAGGAAATGTGTGGAACTTCAGTAGACAGAAATAAAAACCGGGAATGGGCGCCTGGGTGGCTCAGTGGGTTAAAGCCACTGCCTTCGGCTCAGGTCATGATCTTGGAGTCCTGGGATCAAGGCCCACATCGGCTCTCTGCTCCGCAGGGAGCTTGCTTCCTCTTCTCTCTCTGCCTGCCTCTCTGCCTGCTTGCGATCTCTCTCTGTGTCAAATAAATAAATAAAAATTAAAAAAAAAAGAAATAAAAACAGGGAATAAAAAAATAATGTCCATCAGGGCAAGACTTATGGACCAAGCTTGAAAACTGCCAAAGACCCCTATGTATCCGCTTTCATATAGAAGTTTTCTACTTAAATGCAAATACAAGGGGCTTGAGAAGATTTACATTTTATTTTAATTCTCAGAAATCTCCATAAAGATCATTTGTTATTTTACCTATTTTTAACATTGGATCTTGAAAATATTTGCTTATTTATATTAAATTTTTGTTTAATTCTATACAGCCACACTGTTCGAATGCTCCCATTAAGAGATATTTTATGGGGCACCTGGGTAGCTCACAGGGTTAAGCCTATGCCTTCGGCTCGGGTTGTGATCTTAGGGTTCTGGGATCGAGTCCCACATTGGGCTCTCTACTCGGTGGGGAGCCTGCTTCCCCCTCTTTCTCTGCCTCCCTCTCTGCCTATTTGTGATCTCTCTCTCTGTCAAAATAAACAAACAAACAAACAAACACACAAACAAACAAATAAATAAATAAAATCTTTAAAAAAGAGAGATAATTTATGACCTCAGTGAACACAGTGCAGAAAATAGGATTTAGAATTCCTTCTCTGGGAAACCCACTTTCTTCAACCACTGCATAAGGAATAGGTGGAAATGAACATGGATCTTCCAGACAGCCATGCCTTCCTCCCCGGGCTGTAACTGAGTCAAGCCAGTGAGTATTGAGGTACTCTGTCTTATCAGTTAGACAAGACACAGTGCCTGGGGTCAGTCTGCACTGAAAACTTTCAGGAAGCTGGTGCAATGGGGTGGACATCAATAAGAGCCAGAACCAGCTACAAGCAATAAAATGGGAGGACAACATTGTAAGTAGACAGAGTAATCTGATCTGCAGGAAGAAGAAAGCTCAACACATATGCAGAGAAATGTAGAGATTAGAGATCATGTGTCCAAGAACACATAGTTTCCTCTGTCCCTGATAAGTTGGCAATATTGCTAAAACCAAATTATTTTTCATTTCTATGATGTTAATATTCTTAGTATTCTTCACTCATTACTTGAGCTCATTTGCAAGCATTTTTGTGCCTTCCTTATAAGCCAAAGAACTTTGAGTAAAATCAGACTATTCCTGTGCAATGATCTGAATGTTCCGTCCCTCTAAAATTCACATGTGGAAATCCTAATGCCTGATAAGATGATACCAGGAGGTAGGGCCCTGGGCTGACTGGAAAATATGTTTCAATGCACAAAATATTCAACTTTTGGCATGATTTAAAAATGTACTACTTCAAAAAGGGAAACATATGCTACTTATTAAATATATTTTGGGGAGATGAAGGTAAGAGACAGAAATTCTAACACCTGGTGAGTTTCATCATCCACTTCTTGTCTTTAACAACATGAATCAGGTGATTAGATGATGAGTTTAACAACCTTATGAAAAAGGCCTCAGACAGTATCCTAGTTCTTTTCCACCATGTGAGAGTATAAGGAGGCTGCAACCTGGAGAGGACCCTCCCCTGATCTTCATGGCACCCTGGTTTCATACACTCAGCCTATGGAATTATGTGAAATAAATTTCTGCTGTTTCTAAGGCATCCAGTCTGTGGTATTTTGTTATGGCTGCCCAAATGGGCTAAGACACTTGGAAAAGCATCATTGTATTTAGAAAGCTCAGTGGGAAAAAATTCCACTAACAAAATATTTCCAGAGCAATTTTGCCTTAAGAAGTACTAAAATAAATTCTACCCTGGTGACATAACATGGAGTTTTGGCAGTTATTATTAGCATCAAACCCTGACTGTTGGCTCTGCTTTGCTATTTAGAGAATTCAAGTCTTTTGTTATGATTCATTATATTCATAAAATGAACAACTAAAAGAATGTTGGTGACCACCTAAAGAACTTGCATATCAGGAAACGAGGAGAATGCAGAGGTAGGTATGCTTATATCAGAAAAAAAGAGAAAAATTCCAAAATACAGACTGTAATAAGAGACAAAGGACATTACATAATAATAAACAGGTCATCATACGAGAGGATATAACATTTGTAAACATTTATATGCACAACCTATAAGCACCTAAATATATAAAGTAAGTATTAACAGACCCAAGGCAAGAAATAGACGGCAATACAATAAGAGAGGAAGACTTTAATGCCCACTTACATCAACGCATAGATCATTCAGACAGAAAATCAATAAGGAAACATCAGCCTTGAACAACATGGTAGATCAGAGGGACTTAGACACATGCAGAACATTCTATTCAAAAGCAGCAGAATTACTTCTTTTCAAGTCACATGGTGTATTCTCCATGAGCAATCATATGGTAGACCACAAAGAAAATTTTAATAAATTAAAGATGTTGAAATCATAGCGTGTCTTTCCCAACAACAACAGTGTGACTGTAAGAAGAAAACTGGAAAATTCACAAACACACGGAGATTAAACTATATGCTAATGAACAACCAAAGAGTCAAAGAAAAAATAAGAAGAGAAATTAAAAAAAATATTATAAGACAACTGAAAATCGAAATACAATGTAGTTAATTTACAAGATGTAGGAAAAGGAGTTCCAAGAGGGAATTTCATAGGGATAAATGTGTACAAGAGACCAGAAAAATCTCAAAAAAAATAATCCAAGTTTATACCACAAGGATTTAGAAAAAGAACAAATTAAGCTCAATGTTAGTACTAGGGAGAAAATAACAAATATCAGACCAGAGATAAATAAAATATAGAATAAAAGAGATAACAGAAAAGGTCAACAAAACCCAAAAATAGACAAAGGTGTCACAAGAAAAGAAAACCATCAAGAACTGTAAACAGACTTGATGTCCAAAATAGGAGACTGTTTTGAAAAATAATCTCAATTTATTCATCTAGTAAAACACTATACAGTCATTATAGTGTTGACTATAAAATGACTATATATACATTCATTAACCAGGAAGGATGTATATTACAAATCACATTTTAAAAAGCAGGCTAAAAAGGGGTGCCTGGGTGGCTCAGTTGGTTGAGGGTCCAACTCTTGGTTTCAGCTAAAGTTGTGATCTTGGGGTCTTGAGTTTGAGCCCCACATCGAGCTCTACACTCAGAAGGGGGTCTGCTTGAGATTCTTTCTCTCCCTCTTCCTCTGCCCTCCCCTCCATGCTCTCTGTCTCTTTCTCTCTAAAATAAATAAATAAATCTTTTAAAAAAAAGCAGGCTGAATGCATTACGTACAGTGTGACATAAAGACACATGCCTATATGCTTGAGATAATATACAGGAGGATACATATTAAATACTTTCCTTAGATGGAAAAGCAATGCTTGTACATATGCTTTTTATTTTCTGATATGTCTACCATAAGCGCATATTATCTAATAATTAAGTAAAATTAAAATTTCCAGTTATGATTAGATTTGGACTAAATGCACTGATGTATCATACTCCTTTTCTAGTAACAATAATCTATGCTTCACATAAAACAGATGGGCACTGGGTTAAGAATTTTCAGAATAAAACCTTTAGACTTTGATGAAGAAAGCACTAAAAGCACTATGGCATCAGGGACAACAACCTACAAGAATTTAAAAAAAATCAAAGGTTAATGTAGGACATGATAAACTACACTGAAGTAAGAGGTTACACTGAGATTTATTTATTTATTTTTTTTGTGAGGCACATGGAGATCACGTTCTATCACGGGAGATGTGGCAGACATCTAATAGCTAGTGAATGCATTAAGACTACAGCAGTTCCTCCAGGGGGATGAAACATAAGAGGACATATGTGGTAAATAATCATTCCTTCTCTTGGTTCTATTTCCAATTCCTGATTTTGAGATGCAAGAGTCTAAGAAAAGTAGGAAGATGTCTTAGCCAAGGCATGCTCTCTAATCTAGGGTCTGTGTAACCTTCGTAGTTAGTGCAACTCTTGAATTTGACAGCATATAATTTATCCATGTGCAAAAAACTTTTTCTTGAGAAATGAGCATAAAGATTTGATCAGAATCCTAGCCAAATGCTCCTCCTCCTAAAAATGAAGACTGAACAACAAATCCATCAATCAGAGTTGATTTCAGCCTAGAATCATTACTTCCTTGACTCGTTTACTACTGGTAAACAGCAATAGGGTGAGTCTCCAAGAAGCTTTCTTAAAGACGCAATTTATTTCTGATATGTTATAAAGATTTGGCAGTTTCTTGACATCAAACTGTTTTCCTCCTTTTTTTGGTCACTCTTTAACTTGATGGTGACCTTTACTGGCTAGCAGAATCCACATCACACACAGGTACTCTTATTCTTCTTATGCTTCTGACTTCTATGCTACTTAGACTTCTAACTAACTCCTTGCTTAAATTCAGTTCATCCATTTATCCAAGAACTCCCGACACCAAAACCCAACTATTCAGCAGCATGGCTTCCTAGTTAATTATCTGATTAATTATTAATTATCTCAAGGTGGACTTCTTCCCCTACATGGACCCCGGCAGTCTCATTCCCTCTCTCAACCCTGCCTGCCTTCCACATCTGTGACCACAGTGCCATCAGTGGCCCTGAAGCCCCCCAAGTGGACAAAGACAGCCTACCCTGGTGGGAGAGTCCTGTGCACTGCCCGCCTCGCTCTGAGAGATTCTGAATTTTAGTGAAACAAATGTGGGGTCCTCCACCCCACACCGTGCTGTAAAATGGATCATAAATCTGAAACTCAGGTTCACCAAGCTGAATGTCTGACATCTGGACTTCATAGCCTGGAAATTTGGGAGTAGGCATGTTGACATGTACTCCCAAGGTCCTGTGCAATGGCTGTTATAAGCACCCACCCCATGCCCCACACTCATGTGTACACACACACACACACACACACACACTTCTCAGCACTCGAGACTGGAATGCAAAGAAGTAAGAACAGAGTGACTTTAGAAAACTGACATAAATTTACTCAAGTCTTTCCACTTCTTCAGAAGCAAAATATTCAACAACTTTGATAACTTAGCTGTTCTTCCTGACAGAATACCTAAGTTAGGCTGCCTGAATACCTAGGTCACATGCCACGGCTGGACTCACATGGTGCCAGGAAACGCTTTCACCTTTTCTTAATGTCTTCACAGCTCTAGAAGCACAGGGCCATGCACTCATTCCTCAAACAATGCTTGCTCCTTGTGAGACCACCTCCTGAGCTTAGCCCCTCTCACTGTGACCTTAATCCCCCCCTTTCCCCCTCATCCCCCACCCCCCGCAGCTGCATTCCCAGACTCTGCGCAGATCCTCACCCTGCTTCTCCTACTCTTCCAAACCCACCACTCCGTGTGGTGCACTCTACCCTCAACGTATTTCTGGATGTTAGGGGGAAATATAATGACTCTCTTAGACACAGACGATGTCTTCTCTCATTCTTCCTTTTGGGAGTTAAAACAAATTGCTTTTTGTTGGTAAGCAAAGAAAATCATGTCCAATTCTATAAGGAAAGTCTGATATCCTATCAACAAACACATGCAGTTATTTGTACCACAACAGGTTGTGACAAGGGGACAAAGGAAAAAAAGGGTCACTAACGTCTCTATCCAGAACTCGGCCGGTGCTGTTCAGGAAGAGCATTTGCCTGACAGGGTCCAGCAAAACCCAGTAATCCACGTTGTCCTTTAAGGAAAGTTCGATGGTGGGGTCTGGTCCTCCAGCAGTCCCTTTGATCAGCATGTTATCCACCAGAATCGTACCTGTGGGCCAAAGACAGGTAAGTGAAAACATATGCTACTCGAATGGATTCTTGATCAAGATCATAAGCTTAAACCCCAGCTGACTGGCAAATTCATTTTCAAGCACAAAAACATTCAGTGTTATATCTGGCACGATATAGAAAAAAATCCTGTCTCCAAAAGGTGAGAATAACCTCTATTCCACTATTTATGAGTACTTTGGGTAGATGAGGGTAGCAGGCAAAGATTCAACCATTTGGTGAGTTTCATCATCTATTTCTTATTTCCCTTTTGACAACTTCAATCTGTTCCCCTCCCTGTCCATCACTTCTCACAGGAATGATCACTGGATTTCACCCCAAACGAAAAGGAAATGCCAGAGATACAGAGACTGCTTCAGTTCACTCCATAAGACTTCTGATATGACAAGAGTTGCCTGAATATAAGAGAAAGGATGAAAAGGAAGAGATAAAGAAGTAACAAGGTCTCCAACGGTGAGAACTGCCTCTTTCCTTTTTTATCTTAGAGAAAATCCATAAAACATAAATCTTAATGTGAAAGACAAAACTAGTGTGCAGACACAAGGCAGAATTCATTCCCCTTGGAGACACATCTCAGGCACTTGACCAGAACAACACACTATTCCAATGGAACATTTTGGTGATTGCTTTCTTACTATCATTTCAGCGGATTAAATTGTAGACATCCGTTGACTGAGTTGAAAAGACAGCACATCTATAATTTTCCTATTTTGTTAAGGATTCCATGCATTTTGCAAGTTGGATGCCAACAGCAGTGATGTGATTCAAATCCCCCCCTTTTTTCCCCCAATACAGCAACAATCCCTCTGCCAAAAAATAATGTGCTGTAGCTTAGGGCAATCATTTCCAGCCGATCCATTTTATTAAAATTATGGCATCGAGAAGAGATGGGGCTATGCAAATATAAATGTACCCTCCTAAAGACATTAGAATAAATGGCGTGTATCTACAGAACTCATTGCCTTAGGAGAACATACAAGAATATATAGATAATCCATAAATATAAATCTAGCTTGAATAACAATGTAAAATATATCTGCTGCATTTTCTTAAGGCATAGAACTGGCCCACATGTTATATCGCTGCAGAGTCAAACAAGTAAAAGAGGGGGTCCTCTTTGAAAGGGTTTCTCAGCAAATTAATAGTAATTAATAATAATAAAAGCTATACAATTTTTCCTTATATTATCAAGGGTCTTCATTTGCCTGAGGAATGTTGGAAGGAACCATCCTTTCATAACAGTAAATCTGAATAATGTTTAAACACACACTCTCAGACACTCGCATTTCTAAATGGCAGATTATCTCTTCTACTTTATTCACATACAAGTACACACATCCATAAATACGGAGTGTAAATGATCCTTCTATTTTTTTTGTTTGTTTGTTTTATTGAAATGGCAACTAGATTCCCTACAGATAATACATCCCAAAGTACAATCCGACAACGATGGCATTTTCTGACCTGAGAATAAGTTCAAAGCCTAAATACACACTCGTTTCCAAAAACATCACACCACTAAGCTTTGAAAAATGATTTCGGGAACACCTGGGTGGCTCAGGTCATTGAGTGTCACTCATTTTGGGGCTGAGACATAGAATGAGTTTCAGCATCAAAAGTGCCATTAGGGGGCACCTGGGTGGCTCAGTCATTCAGCATCTGCCTTCAGCTCAGGTCATGATCCTGGAGTCACAGGATCGAGTCCCACATCAAGCTCTCTGCTCAGCAGCGTGTCTGTTTCTCCCTCGGGCCCTCCCCCTTCTCATACTTTCTTTCTCTCTCATGCTCTCTCACTCAAATAAATTAAAAAAAAATAAAAAAGAAAAATGATTTTGTAAGTAGGTCAATATGTAATTAAGAAATTAAATGAGATTCTACTTCCGGATGAACAACAAGACACAGAAAGGTACAGCAGGAGGTCAGCGTCACGGCCCAGACTCTGCTGTGCATTGCAGCAGAAGCAGCAGGTTTCCCAGGACACGCAGAGGGAGGGGCAGGGAGCCCCCTTCTGTGGTCCAAATGGATCATAACCACAGGAACTCGTAATCATTATGCTAATGACAATTAGGCAGTGAAACTGAAACGATGTATCGGACTTCAACTTTGTTTAATGATGTTTCATTTTCATGGAGAAGATCTAAGTATGTCTTCTGGCTCCCTCCTCAGCCCTGTGTACTTCCATGACCAGATCAGCAAGAACAGTGTCGGGGGCTAGTGGGCCAAAAAAGCAAGAGCTTCGCTTTTCTTTCACCAGAATATACCTTCATGTCACTAAAAATTTCTCCATACTTTCATAAGCCATGTCACCTTGAACAAAGTTTGGAGAGAGAGAACAGAGCATAGCTGAGGGAGACATGAGGCAAAGAGCATTATTTATTGATTTTTAAAGAAGGAGGAGGAGGAGGAGGAGGCAGAGGAGGAGGAGCAGGAGAAGCGAGAGGAGGAGAAGTAGATATTCACTCTGGCTTCCCTGGAGAGTCTCATCTTCCACTTTCCTCCCAGGCAGGACTGGTGACAAACAGCTGAGGTTCATCTGCCAGCCAGCCATGGGGACATCCCGCCTCCTGTGTCTAGGGTTTCCAGCCTCAGCAGCCCGTCCTGAGCTGATGCTGAACATTTGGAGAGAGTGCCGTGCTTTGGTTCCTCTCTTGTTTTGCGACCTTCTTCCTTTTCCAGTAAACCCTTCTGTTTCACCTCTTCCATGTGATGTTGAAAATCCATTTCCATCCCTGACTTCATTTTAAATATAAAGATGCAGATACATGGAAAATGAAAGCATAGGATACACAATGCAATAGTAATAAAAAGCTGGATGGCTCTGCTATTATCAGAGAGTAAACCCGAACAGAAACTGTTCTTAGAGATAAAGAGACATATTTCATGAAAATAAAGGAATCAATTAGTCAACAGGTGTTAACCCAAAAGAGACCTGTCTTGAGAACACAGTGCCCAAGATGAGATCCCTCTTACGTGAAAATTTCCTTTTGTCATAATAAGAAATGGCTGCAGTCAGGAGAAAGGAATTTAAAGTAGTTTGATACTCATGCCACAGAAGTTAAGAGAGGGCTGACCCTGGAAATGACAGACTCCAAACCACTTACTAACCATGTGAAACTGGGCTGACTACTCAACACCACTCACATGTAATTTCTCTTTGCTACAAAATCAGGAGCAAAGCAGAACAAATATTTCTCTAACATCATATGTATGTATCTGAAAAAAACATATGCTCTTAGTATCCAGAGCACTAACCAAAACTAAAACAGTAAAGAAACAAAACAAACAAACAACCGAAAACGAAAAAAAACAATAAAAATACTAGAATAGCTAAATACTTAGTGATATTTCCACCAGGCATCCTAGTCAATGGTTTCCAGCCTTAAACATTGGGGTTTGTCAGTGTGGAGAATCCTTAAAAAATTAAAGATAGAGCTACCCTATGACCCTGCAATTGCACTACTGGGTATTTACCCCAAAGATACAGATGTAGTGAAAAGAAGGGCCATATGTACCCCAATGTTCATCGCAGCAGTGGCCACAATTGCCAAACTGTGGAAAGAGCCAAGGTGCCCATCAACAGATGAATGGATAAAGAAGACATGGTCCATATATACAATGGAATACTATGCCTCCATCAGAAAGGATGAATATCCAACTTATGTAGCAACATGGACTGGACTGGAAGAGATTATGCTGAGTGAAATAAGCCAAGTAGAGAAAGTCAAGTATCACATGGTTTCACTTACTTGCGGTGCATGAGGGGTAACCTGGAGGACAGTGGGAGAAGGAAAGTAAATGGGAAGTAGGGTAATTCAGGGAGAGAAATGAACAACAGAGATTTTGGACACAGAAACAAACTGAGGGACTTGGAGGGAGGGGGATGGAGGGATGGGAGAGCCTGGTGGTGGGTACTGGGGACACCTAATGTGTGGGGCACTGGGTGTGGGGAATGGGGAATGAATGTTGGAGCACTGGAAAAAAATTTAAGTAACAATAAAAACAAACAAACATTTGGGTTTGTGCTTTTTCCTTCAAAGAGTACATACTCAGGTGGCTGAGTCCGTTAAGTGCCTGCCTCACTCAGACACTTTTTTCGGGTCATTTCAGCTCAAGGTCATGATCTCAGGGTCGTGAGATAGAGTCCTTCATGGGGCTCCACACTCAGCTCAGTGAAGTCTGTTTGAGGATTCTCTTTCCATCTCCCTCTGTCCCTCCTGCTTATTTGCTCAGGCTCACTCTCTCTCTAAAATAAATAACTCTTAAAGAAAAAAAGTAGGGATTGAAGGCGATTTGGTTCCAAATAGAGATCTTTTTCATCAAAATTAAAAACATGACCCAATTTTTTAGCTGTCTTCATTAATCTATTAATTTAGGTCAGAGAAATAACTGCAGTTGCTTCCCCTGTGCCCACAGCTTCTCCAGATGGTCAGATTATCTATCAGTTGTAGACACTAGTGGGGATTCTATGTGCACTACGTAAGGGGGCTGCAGATCTTCAGCTTTTTTCGGAAGATCTTACATAGCTAAGTCTTTCCTTTTGATTATGAAAAAATGATTTTGCAGAATATTTTACAACACAAGCATACTGTAAAATAACTTATGAAGCAATACCATTTCCTCATTATACCAATGTCATTCCCTGGCAGCAGCATGCACGAGGTGAGTGGCATCAAAGAAGAGCCCGTTAGGTTGTTTTAACGACTGAACATGATAAGGTGTGGGAAGTACTGATTGCAGTCCTTGGAACAGAATACAGACTTGAAAGTTTAAGTTATGGTTACTGATATTGATGTCAATGACACCATTTTGAAAGAGAAACCACCTGAAACTAAAGCAAAATGACTTATTTTATGTCCCAGACTTCTCTAGAAACCAAGTCTACTGTTTGTCTCCCAAAGCTAGGTTATCTTGTTTGTCAAGGCATGGGCAAGGTAGCAGTCTGGAAGAATTTACAGGGTCTCATAGATTTGAGTCCCAAATAATCATTCTAAGAAGTCAGATAGTAAAGAGAGAATGCTTTCTATTGACGGAAGTGTAGAGAGAACCCCTTACACCCAACTGATGGGCAATCTGTTTGGGGCCACCATCACTAGGGGGTGGTAGGCACTCTTTCCATTTCCTAACCACAGACAATTCTGATTTTTCTCATAGAAACTCAGATTAGAGCTCATGCCAAGAAGGGTTTATTTAACAAATTCAAACTAGTAGCATCTTTACATTGAACACTTTCTACTCATCCTTAGCACATGGTTGCTTCTATAGTAATTAAAAACAAACACACACACATTATGGGAAATACACACACACACATACACATAAAACTAAATATAAATAGATATTATATTTATATTATTTATATTGTATTTATAATATTGTTATACTGTGTTGTATACCATATTTATATGAACTGTATGTATTTATCTGTACTATATATAAGTAAAAATTGGATATTTTATATTTTTCCCATGAAAGTTATTTGCTTCTCTCGATAGGCAGTTATAACACAAATGAATTATTCTCTAAAAATTCTGTGGAGGTGGCAGTGAGAGGGGGTCCATAGCCTTCCTAATTAACCTAATTCAATGAAGCTGAAAAAATAAGTTCTACAGGGAGAGAGAGAGAGTAATTGACTACTTGGGCTCATTCCAAACATTAAAATAAAGAGAATCACTCCAGAACCCACTAGTTATTTCTATAAAGCAATTAATTATTCAAAGGTATATAACCAATACGGATTGCATAAAAATCTCTTGCAACAACCTTTCCCCAGTTTAAGCCAAATGGCAAGACGATGAGCTACTACATCATCTGGCCAGAGAATCCATTACATGTTACTGCCTGCAAATGGAAGCATAAATGAAGCTCCGAAATCCACATTATTTGACTGAAACAAATTTGAAATGGAAAAAGTGAAAATGTAGCTATCTGTAGCTTTTTGGTGAGGTTAATCAGTAAACACTGCCATGAAGCACATCTGGATTCCAAGGTCAACAGGCTAAGTAAGCAAAACTCTTTTCAAGCTCAAATCTTCTTTGTGGAAGCTTTCCAGGACTTCCCTGGGAGTACTCTCTCCACTTCATTTTTTCACACTCTTGGTTCTACAGTTATATAAACTATGCCTTCCAGTTCAGCCTAGGTTCTTATTGTAGCTAGAGCACTATTTGGTAAACTCCTATAGGGAAACAAATACATGTGTGTTCAATAACTTCATACAAAATGTACATTTTGATTGGGCTGCATTGGTATATTAAGGACATATTAACCACATGGGACATCAGCTACTGTTGGAAGATGACCCCAATCAAGTCAACAGTGGTGAGACAAAAATGTGCAGAAATTACAGGTATTCTGCTTTGCAAAGTGACGCTGGCCATTACAAATTATACTTTATTTACCTCAAAAGAACAAAGCATTGCAAAACGGGCAGCTGTGTTTGAGTGCACTTCACTTACATTATGTGAGTAACGATCCTTTTCACTTACTTGTGATTTTACTTCACAGTGTCCGACAGGTGATCTTCCAAGTATGGCATAGACATAGAAAACCTCCAGAAATAAGAGGGTTTTTTTTCCCTTTACCCTTAACTTTTTCCTTAGAAATTGACATCTTGTGATTTAGACTACAGCTAATATGTATGCTCTGTTGCAAGTAAAGTATTAAGGAAATGCAAACGTATTACTCAGTTTGGTGTAGAAGTCATGTTTGTTTATATGTCGTCACTTATCCAACTCAGATACAATCATAGAGTTTTAAAATTTATTTTATTTTTATTTTTTAATTTTTTATTTATTTTTTAAAAAAGATTTTATTTATTTGACAGAGAGATACACAGCCAGAGAGGGAACACAAGCAGGGGGAGTGAGAGTGGGAGAAGCAGGCTTGCCGCCGAGCAGGGAGCCCGATGCGGGGCTCGATCCCTGGTCTCCGGGATCTTGACCTGAGCCAAAGGCAGTCACCCAACCAACTGAGCCACCAAGGTGCCCCTATTTTATTTTTATTTTTTATTGTGTGATGTTAGTCACCATAGAGTACATCATTAGTTTTAATGGAGTGTTCCATGATTCATTGTTTGCGTATGACACCCAAGGCTTCACACAATCCGTGTCCTCCTTAATACCCATCACCAGGCCCACCCAATTTAGAACTACAAGAGAGCCAGCCTTTCCTTCCTGCTGTGTGCAAAGGAAAACGAAGCTGACCCTGTGGTATCTCTAAATCTCCCTATCTCAAACACCGAAATGCCCTGACCAGGGCAGGGGAGCTAATAAACACATATTCAAGACCAAATCCTAGGTTTATGATGTCACACTGCAGATATCCTTTCTCTATGCCTTGCTATATGACACTGGATATATACAAATGTGAAAAAAAAGTTTTTGTGTTTTTTTTTATAAAGATTTTATTTATTTATTTGACAGAGAGAAACACAGCCAGAGAGGGAACACAGCAGGGGGAGTGAGAGAGGGAGAAGCAGGCTTCCCACCGAGCAGGGAGCCCGATGCGGGACTCGATCCTGGGTCTCTGGGATCATGACCTGAGCCGAAGGCAGTCGCCCAACCAACTGAGCCACCCAGGCGCCCCCCAAAAAAAAGTTTTAAAAAAATGTGAAATGATGAAAACCTGTTAGTTTTGTCTTGAGATATAGGAAAGCCATGCAAAAATACTGTAGATTCATTATTTGGAGTTCTGTACTCTAACATTTAAAGAGTTAAAATGGAAACGACTCTGAAGTAAGATATAGAGAGAAACTAGGGTGCTTGGGTGGCTCAGTCGGTTGAGCTCTGACTCTTGGTTTCAGCTCAGGCCATAATCTCATAGGTTCTGGGATCGAGCCCCGCGCTGGGCTCCATGCTCACTTTAGCAAAGAGTCTGATTGAGAGTCTCTTCCCCTTCCCCTCCTCACCTCTCTCTCTCTCTTTAAAAAACAAGATATAGGGCACCTGGGTGGTTCAGTGGGTTAAAGCCTCTGCCTTCGGCTCAGGTCATGATCTCAGGGTCCTGGGATCGAGACCCACATCGGGCTCCCTGCTCAGTGGGGAGCCTGCTTCCTCCTCTCTCTCTGCCTGCCTCTCTGCCTACTTGTGATCTCTCTCTGCCAAAAAATAAATAAAATCTTAACAACAACAACAAAACAAGATATAGGGAGAATAGTACAATGGGATTATCAGTGACCTGACCCTGGAACTTATTTTCCCAGATTATAGATACGCATATATATATTATAGATTGTACATATAGAGATATACACATATAGATATAGATACACACACACATACACATGCACACACAAACATACATACATATGATAGTCTTTGACCTTATAGTTTACCCTTCATGAGAGAGAATAGTCAGCGGTAAGAATAGCCCAATAAATCTTCAGCTCAAACTGGGAGTATTAGTTTAAAAAGTGAACATACTAACCAATAACCCTTGGAACAACCATGATATCTCCTTTCCAGTGTGACACAGGGAAGAATCCTGCACATGGAGGATGAACCCTGAGCTCTCCAGAAGCTGGAAAGGCTCCAGGATCCTTAAGGTGTCCCATGATGTCTGCCCCCTGGATTGCTGTGAGGTCCTTCCCCCAAGTGCAGGTGGAACCTGTGACTTTCTTCTAACCAAAAGAATACGGCAAAGGTGATGGGAATTACACTTACATGTACATTATGTGGTTACATTACATTACATGAGATTCTAAGGATTATCCTGTCAAGGCTCTCTGTCCCTTGGTAATTTTGACAGAGCAATGAGCCATTTTGTGAGGCCCCCATGACAAGGAACTATAGTGGCCTTTAGAGGCCGAGGGCAGCCTCAGCTAAAAGCCCAACAGACACAGAGGACTTTAGTCCCAGAGCCACAAGGAAGTGGATTCTGCCAGCAGCCCAAGTAAGCCTAGAAGCAGAAGCTCCTGAGTCACTTCTCAGTGAGACTGTTGCCCTAATGACCGTGGATCTCAGTACTGTGAGGCTGGAAGCAGAGGGCCAGGGTACGCTGTGAAATAATAATAAATGTGCACTGTTGTAAAACACCGTTGGTGTTACTACTGTTGTGTAGCAACAGATAAGTAATACAGCTCAAAAGTCAAAAAAATCTGTGTTCAAAATCTTGGCCTCACTAATGCTGTAATCTTGGGCTAGTTCCCATAGTTATTGTAATCAGCAAAATGCATTATTAAAATATATTAATTAATGTATATTATATCATGAGGAATAAATAATGTATGTACACAGAGGCACATTGTTACTCAATGAATAATACTTTTCATCCCATTTCCACTGGAAGTTTACATAGATTGACACATAGAAAGGGCTTATTCATTCTGTTTCATTTAATTGAAACATTAGCCATAACATTTTAAAATAAAATGTAACTTTTTTTCTTTTTTTTACAACTGGGATAACAGCAGCACAGAATATACATAAAAGAGCACAGGAAAAAGGAGATCATGCAGATGCAAAACACATCATAAAAGAGGCAAGAGAGGACCGCAGTTATCACTGAGAATATGTTGTGGGGCAAAAGCTATTTCTTCCTGATAAAAATAAAAATGAACAAGGAAACAAGCAAGGGAGGTCCTATTGGTCAGCTAAAAATGCTTACCACTTTATCATATCATATTAGCTGGGCTAAATGATAAAATGTAGACTAAGTGAATTATAATATATTCAATCCACAGGCATATTAAAACCATAAAGGTTCATACTCTCAGAATTTGGCAAGAGTTTATTATTTTCAGACCACCCAACTGATACAGTTGAAATGACGAAAAAGACCATATGATTTTTTAATATAATGTCCAAAAACAAATAGTTCGAACATACGCTAGATCTCCAGTTTTGCCCATGGAAACACTGTGGACTCTAGTCAAGCAGCAGCTGTTCACAAAAAAAAAAAAAAAAAAAAAAAAAAAAATCTATTTGGTTGAAATTAGAGAAAAAAAATCACTGAAGATCCTGTTTTAAAATGTGCATGAGAGATTGAGTGATTTAAAAAGATCAAAGCTAAAAAGTTCTTGAAGAGACTCAGCCTTTCAACCTGGGCTCCAATAGAATCACTTAGAAACCCAGAATCCTGGATTGTTCTCTGACTCCAAGAATAAATCAAATCTCTAGTAAGGTAAAGAGATTCTTTTTTTAACCCAAACTTCACTTGAGGATGAGGATTTGCTGTCTTTAGTGAAATTGCAGCTGTAGGAAATTTTCACTATCATTAGATATGTGATTTAAAATAAACAGGGCTTCCATATTTTAAACAATTCAATTCAGTATGTTTATCAATAAGTGTGATGGACCAGAAGGAAGAATGACAGTCATCTAGGAAAAACTCTGTTGGGGATGTTTGTCTATCCCTTTAGATGTTTAAAGACTTTATCCAAACTTGTAAATATAATTCAAAATGTTTACAGGAGTTCAATTATTAAAGATGACACAGAAAGGGTCACCTCAGTGGCTCAGCTGGTTAAGCGTCTGCCTTTGACTCAGGTCATGATCCCAGGATCTTGGGATCAAGTCCCACGTCAAGCTAATAGCTCAGTGGGGGTGTCTGCTTCTCCCTTTCCTTTTGCCCCTCCCCCCGCATCCCTGCCTGTGTACCTCTCTTGTGGGTGCTCTTTCAAATAAATAAATAAAATATTTCTAAGAATGACAGAGAAAATTAATGGTGTAAAGGAATGAAGTTTGTTAAATAACAAACAATGGTGTAAAGGAATTTAGTCTGTTAAATAAAAAATTAAAAGAACATTAATCAAAAAACAAATTAAGGGATTCTCTCTCTCTCTCTTTTACTAGTTTCCTATAGTTATTACAGGAATGATACAATTTATGACTTGAATTTAAGGTCAAATAAGGTTTTGATTTTAAATTTTAGTTAAGACCCAAGCAGCTTCCATGCAAACAACCCCTCCCCATCTTAAAAAAACATAAACAAGCAAAGAACCACATTTAATAGGGACTGCAGGAAGAGTTATATAAGAGAAAGGAGATGATAAAAAAAAATGGGGACAGAATTAATGAAAAAATGGATCCATCTTCCAACAACTTATTTTTCTGTATTTTCTGAGTTTCTGATTGTTCCAACATAGATTTGTATTCTGGGTAGCAAGATAGGTCCCATCAGAGTGTTCTCCCATTTCTAACTTCATATTTACCTTGCAATAAGTATTTAAAATATTTTACCACATGGACCAATTTGTAAAATAGCAACATGTTTTTTCAGTACCTCTGGGGAGATGGTGAGGGTCCTAACCCTAAAGTTACATCTGTTTCCTCAGCTCCAAAATCATTTAAAGAAATATGCTATAAACAATAAAGGTGAGCTTCCTTAATGAGGAATTGGAGTAAAGAATAAGTCTTACAACCATACTAAATGTCAGTTAGAAAGACATCACAGAAAAATATTTTACTTCAATTGGTAATTTGCCCCTGGAAGAAATCAATGAATTGGAGGACATATTTAGTACATTATGTGATCAATAATAATGTGCTTTTTATATATAAGAAGACACATATTATGACAGTAAATTCTTTTAATTTTTTGTCATAACATCTCTGCAATAAAGCTTCAGCTTTATTATTCAAGAGCCACAAGTGCACCAAAATCCAAAAGTTTTCTAGAAAAGACTACTTCTTAAAGCACTTTCCTCAACATTATGTTAAATAACAGATTTAAAAAATCTATAATAGCTATAGGAAAAGAGGCTCTTCATATGAGAGGCTGATCAAACTAAGTAAATTTTTTTTTAAGATTTTATTTATTTGACATAGAGAAACACAGCCAGAGAGGGAACACAAGCAGCGGGAGTGAGAGAGTGAGAGAGGGAGAGAGGGATAAGTAGGCTCCCTGCCGAGCAGGCAGCCCGATGTGGGGCTCGATCCCCGGACTCCGGGATCATGACCTGAGCTGAAGGCAGAGGCTTAACCACTGAACCACCCAGGTGCCCCTAAGCTAAGTAAATTTAATGTAATAGACTTTATAACTACTGATGTAATTAAACTTTCTAAGTCTCATCCCTTTTCCATAGTATAATTTCCATTTTTAAAAATCAAATAAATAAATCAAATTAAATAAACTTCTTTCAGATATTTTTTAAAGGTTATTTTAACTGCTTGGTTTCGAGGATGAAATTGAGAGAAAGTATTTTTTTTTTTAAGATTTTTTTTTTTTTTTTTTTTAAGATTTTATTTATTTGACAGACAGAAACACAGCAGAGAGGGAACACAAGCAGGGGGAGTGAGAGAGGGAGAAGCAGGCTTCCGGCTGAGCAGGGAGCCCGATGTGGGGCTCGATCCCGGGTCTCCGGGATCATGACCTGAGCCGAAGGCAGTTGCTTAACCAACTGAGCCACCCAGGCGCCCCTTTAAGATTTTATTTATTTATTGGGCAGAGAGAGATTCCAATTAGGCAGAGGCAGGCTGAGAGAGGAGGAAGCAGGCTCCCTGCTGAGCAGAGAGCCTGATGCGGGGCTTTATCCCAGTACCCTGAAATCATGACCTGAGCCGAAGGCAGAGGCTTTAACCCACTGAGCCACCCAGGCACCAGAGAAAGTATTTTATGCATCAAAGAAGCTATTTCAAAGCCCCAAAATGTGCATTTCCAGAATCTGTGTTATCTTGGCACTCTTTTGTTTAAGGGAGGCGGCAGTTGTTGAAATTGATACAATATTAACCAGAGATCCACTTGAAAGTGATCGTCTACTTTCTGTATTTAGTTCACTAGCACTTAAACAAAATTAAAAATTCTACAAGCTTAATTAATACTACAAGAAAACTATTTGCATTTGACTCTCTTTATAATCTAATGTTAATTAATACCAAAGAAACTACTAATAGTCTTCCCTGCAGAGAAAAACAACCCTTCTATTAAAAACAAAACAAATCAACTCTCAGGTTGTTAAATATCAAAGGGTAAAAGAATTCATTCGTAACTTAAAATTGTTTTACTGCACAAATTAGTAAGCTTCCCGGAATTATCAGGATCTTTGCTCTGCACCATGGTAAGGATGGTAGACAGCTTAGATTTGAAAGAAGCCTCTTGCGGTGGCTCAGGTTAGCAAGTCTTTTTGGAAGAAAGCTGCCCGGATCTTGGGTAGTGCACACAAGCTCTTGTCTACTTGGTGTGCAAGGATGGGGGTGAGGCTCCTTTCACTGTCACACCTGTTCACAGACCCTGTGGCTTGGGTGACATGATGAGAGGGGGCTACCTGGGATCTGACAGTGGGTGTTTCCTTCATGAATACTGGGGGGTTTGGGCAGGGTTGAAGCCAGCTTGAGGAGTGGTGTCTTAGCTGTTAGTTTGCTGAAATGCAGAGGCTTACTTACATCTGAAAGTGAGAGCAAAGCCTTGCCTACTGGGGCAAAGGCACTCCTGCCATGCTCCCCATTCCTCCCTCCTTATCCTGACCTGTACCACTCTAGGGAAAGAAACCTCCCCTCTGCAGAGCTGCTCTCCTCTGCCCTCCATGGAACTCCCCACAGAGATGAAGTAGTCTCTGGGCATCGGAGTAAGCGCTGAAGGGTCTCTGTTAAACAGCCTGGTCTGTGGCTGTCTAAGAAACATCTAAGTTCAGAGGCCAGACCTACAGTACAAATAAAAAAAAGCTAATGAAGCTGCGGTCTGTGCCAGTTTAACGTGCCACAGGGAAAATGTATAATTTAAATGATGGGTTCATTTCTTGTAGTATCCGTGTTTATGAAGTATTAGAGAAATGTTTTTTCTTTTTTTGATGCCTGAAGCTTCCACTGTGTAAATACTGTCTGTTGTGTGACAAATCAACACTTTCTGTCTCTGTGGCTCTATTGTGATGCTGTCAGATGCTTGCCAGCAGGTGGGACCAAAATGCCCGGCAAATTCAGGAAACTCTTGCCAAGCAATGTTTGGGGCTTAGTGGGAATTTACCATACGTAAGTCCTCCAGCAGTCAAGGAAGATGGTGCCTCTTACCAAGAGGACTATATGTTTTTCTTTCTTTTTGTTTTTTTAATATTACAATCTTTATTTATTAGACAGAAAGAGAGATCATGGGCATGGGAAATGGCAGGCAGAGGGAGAAGGAGCAGGAGACTCCCTGCTGAGCCACAAACCTGATGGGACACTGGGTCCCAGTACCCCGGGATCATGACCTGAGCTAAAGACAGATGCTTAACACACTGAGCCACCCAGGCACCTCAAAGTAGACTGCGTGTTTCTTATGAAGCCAGCATGTCTAGCCAGATTTGTAACTCCTGCCAAGGTTTAACCTGCTTACTCATGGTCAAAGACTGGACTGCTGTGGCCCCCAAAACATATCTTATGT
This sequence comes from Spilogale gracilis, assembly GCA_004023965.1. NCBI lineage: Eukaryota > Metazoa > Chordata > Mammalia > Carnivora > Mephitidae > Spilogale > Spilogale gracilis. The sequence continues at coordinate 61,270 of PITA01006227.1, forward strand.
TTTCCTCCGTGAGCAGTTCACATCCCAACGTGCTTGTAACTATTAGCTCTGAATGTACTGTGGGACCTGCTGATTTTTAAAAATAAAATCAATAAAAGAATCTCCTTAACCAAAACCAAAAGATATTGAAAACTGGTTAAGTAACCACTTAAGAAAGTACAATAATGCTAGATTCAGAGACTCTAAACCAAAGATGTGGTTGGAAGGATAGTACATTTAGGAGAGGAGAGGATCAGTGCCTCTGACCAGGGATAGAGTGACACATACAGTGAGGGCAGGAGTCTTAATCCTCGTGGGCCAGTCTTTGTGGGCAAGTGTTTGAGAGAAGTTCTTGATCAACCTGAGTGTCCTGTGGGAACGTGGGCTGATGCACGGGTGAAGCTGAGCTGGTTACACAGGGACCTGGATTTCCTTTCAGGCATCTCGTGTAGCACCCAGGATCTGGGAAACTTGCATAAACTAGGATTGAAAGCTTTGAAGCCTTGCCTTGGTATTTCTGTCAATTTCCCAGGAAACAGTAAAAGTAAACAAAAACAGAGCTGATAATGGGCAGGTAGTTCTATCAAAGCTAATCAACCAAACTTTGTGAGATTAAAGTACTTTTAATAGCACTCTGCTTTCTCAAATTACATTGTTTAGTTATCCAAGAATTACTGTATATTCCTGAAATACTGCTTACTGTCACAGCTCAGCTCGATAGACTGTAAGGGTTTCTTAATCCCTCCACTGTAGTTTGAAAATCTCATAGACAGGATATTCGGGCAGTCATCCTTCTTCATAAAACTGATAGGAACTATTTTGGTCTTCATTTCCTCTTCATTTTCACACCATCCTTTGGTTAACTATCATAGTCTCATTCAGCAAAGTGCCTTTCCATGACAAAGAAGTCCATTACATCATATTAATCATCAACTTACTGAGGCTAGAAACAATACATTTCATTCCCTAAATTTAGCTAATAATGTTAATCCATTACATAAGAAAGGCTTTACATAATCATGTAAATGATTACAAGTGCAGCTATACAAAATGCATTTTTTCTGCATTTTGGATTATTTTGGATTACAGTCAGCAAATTAACCTCTCATTATTGCAAATGGTGACACCATCGTGCTGCATAAGCCTAGGGCAGGAACAATCCACCGGTGTGTCCTCCGGTGGCTACCTTGAGTCCACTTGCCCATACTTTGTACTCACAGAAAATTGCTACCGAAATTTTTAACAGCCAATTCACCAATTCTGCATTATCCTGCTGCAGAGCCATGAGCAACAGTGGACAGCCCACCAACTGCCCACCGAGTAGACCTACGTCTGCTGCCTCAGAGCACAGAACAGGGCAGAGACAAAGAGAGGGTAAATCGCGGAAGAGCCATGTGCGGTCTCCTTGAGAGGAAACAGGAAATCCTGTCACCTACTGTGCCATCACACTGTCCCTGCAGGTTGGTCTGTCCTAGTGGTCGTTATAGAAGATAGCTCCACCAACAAGGGGCAAGGAGAAGTTAAAACACAGCTGCCAGAATCCCTCTGGAGAAACTGGCCAGGAGAACTAAGTTGTTGGCCATAGCTTCCATGTTCCATCACTCACTTCCTCCTTCTCTGCAAGCACCTCTGCTGAATGGGGTTTACCTCGTAGAATGACACAAAGCTCCATTCGTGCAAGAGCTATGTCCTTGGTGGTCCTGTTTTCACAGCCTGCCATAGTTTTTCATGGCCAGAGTTTTTGGACAAGGGAGAACTATGGGACATTTTGGTAAATCTCTTATGTGTGGACCTGGTCCCTTTGCCTCACTTGTCCTTACTGTATTTGCCCAAGGCCATCAAGTCTAAGTATCCCCAGTGGACACAGAAGACACTTGCTCAGACAAGAAACCAGCAGGAGTTTATAAACATCCAAGGGACAACCTGAGCTTCCAGTTCAGCTGAACCATGGCTGGGTTTCCTGATGGATGCATCCATCCTCTGGTCATAGAAACTCCAGCTCCACCCAGTCAAGGTCTCAGGGCAGAAAGAAAAATGTGCTGACCTCTACACTAATGCATAACCACACACAACAGGAGAACAATGAAATCGCACAGAATATCATCTCCCAGCTAGCCCGATTCTAAGAATTCAGCAGTGTCTCCCCATCCTGTCTAGCCAGCAGCTTCTGGGTAAGGGAACATGGTGGTAACATTCCTGAATCGTCCTGTATATATGAGCTTCTTCCTATGCTCCTTTGCTTTCAAATAAATGCCCCGGCTGGGAATAGAGCTGTATTGCGACCACAAAATGGTGAAGACATATGGATGGTGATTCAGGCAGAAGCACTGTAGGCAGTTAACACAAAATCCAGACCAAGCAATGCAATGTGTCTCCTCCATGACAAGAGAGTGTCCATGTCCCTGCACATCTAGCTAGCTGCCCCGAGGAATGACACTATATTAGCACCTCAGATGGGGACTCTGTCGCCGGCACACTGAACATTTAGTAATAGAGGGAACCAGGTCAGCCTTCACAAGACCACTGGTTGAGCCAATGCATAATCCAATTCCAGTCACTGTGGTCACTTTGCAAAGAGCCATGTCCTTGTTCCTACTGAGATCAGAGAACCACATCCCATGACAGATCCTGTACTGCCATCCCTAATCTACAGCTCTACGGAGAGCTCTCCAAGGAAGCTGGGTGCTCCCTTTCATGTATTTGGCAAGCCCTGTTGCAGTGTATGTCCTCTGGGGCCCCTTGAAAGGTATGGATAAAGAGTATCCTATCAGGTCATAAAAATAAATTCATTCCACTTTTCCACCACCCTGAGCCTTTACTCCTTCTCTAAAGTAGTGGTTCTCAACTTTAATAGGAATCTTCTAGAGCTCTTGTTAGAGTTTTCAATTCTGATTTAGCAGATAGGTGGACTATTTATAATAGGTATATTCTCATTGATGCTGATGTTGCTTGCTTGCATATCCCCTTCTGAGTATTGAAGGTTTATCAAACTGGCTTTCTGAGTGTGGTCCACAGACAATCGGCCTCAGGTGGCAACTCTTGAGAAACATATGTTTGTGTTTTCACCTCAGACTAGCATATTGTAAATTGGAAGCATAGGACAGTCTCCGATGTCATTCTGATGCCTGTAATGACTGAGAACCTCTGTTTTACAACCACCTGGGGAAGGTTCAACACTTTGACCCCATCGAGTATAAGCTACCTTTGAGAGCTGGCTTCTATTATCCAATCTAGGAGACTCTTAACACCACTTGTCAGCGTGCTAGACAACACATGGCACCCTGAATCTAGAGTGCATGCACTCCTAAAAAGGAATTTGCCCCAGCAAGTTTTAGATCTCCTTTTCCATTGTCTAACACCTTTGGAGTTCACTGACATCCATGCCCTCTGGCTCCCGGTGAAGGGCTTGGCAGTGCATCTTTTGGTGTGTAGGCTACCTTGTGCTGGAGCTCATCTTATTTCTCTGTTTCAGCTGCTCAGAACCAGTGTTTCCTATTGGCCTGGAGGCAGCGAGGGAATGGATAGATATGTGTCCCAAGAAGAATCATCGCCAGCTTGTGAAGTAACTGTCTAAGAACAGCCAGTATAAGTCTGTTAGAAGGGGAGGACTGGTTCCCTGGGGTCTAGGGAGACAGCGAGGGTTTAACTTCATTGACCAAAGGGGCCCAAGGAATTCAGAGGTTCGGTGTTCTCACCCTTGCCATTTTCCCATCTCATATCTTCACATCTCTTATTCCCATTCAGTGCCATTTTGTTGGCTTACAAAACCTGAATGTGTTGGGAATTTAAGTGAATTAAGAATTTAATCTCCTTGAAACATATACCATTACAAAAAGATGTAAGGCTCCTTCAAAGCTGCCGTGAAGATGTTTTGGTTCTCCACATATATTGTTATTTGGTATTTCATGGCTGTTAGTTTCACATTTTTCCCTATGTATATATTCTAGAGCAGTCCAGAGAAACCAAATGTAATTATAATCACTACTGTTGCCATAGTAATTAAATGCTTCAGCCACTTGATTGCCCAAAATTCTACACCTGCTTGTCATCTCCGGCTACTACAGGTGCTAATTTGAATAATTGCCATGCCATCCTTGGCATGAATGAGCCATATGCTGTTTGGAGTTCCCAACCCCAGGAATGGAGATTAGCTCTGACTTCTCAAATATATGCACAATGCAATCCAAGAATCTCATTTCAAGTTTCTTTTCTCTTGGGGATAATTCAAGCAACAATTACTGTATTAGTTGGTGTACTGGCAGGAAGAAGATATCACCCTCAAATTAGGCTAATCTAATGTGGATTTAGCAAAGGATTGCTTGACAGAGGTGTGGGCAGGAACAGGGAAGCTAGCTAAGAATAAACCAAAACAAAACAGATGCCAAAAGGAGACTGTATGGGCCACTCTTAGTGAACAAGTCACCTGGGGGAGGTAGCAAGGGGACACATCTGGCACTTACTCTTCCTTCTTTCTCCATTTCTTGCCCCTTGGCATCAGCCACCAGAAACTCAGAGCACTCAAGAATCTTCAGCTGTAACTCACATCATACCAGGCAGGTGGAGACTGGGTGTGAAGGGTGAACATCTATGTCCACATACTTGTCTACTGCATAGCAAGGCCATCTCTCCTGAATACATCTCATTGAAAGAATCTAAGAGCAGTTAATTATGGAACATGGATTCAGGTAGAAATAAGAAGGAATTTGTGAGATAAAATTTGAGTGCTAGGCTTATGACCATAAAGAACATATATGAGGCACAGCTCGGTGTCTGACATTTAATTGTAGTTTGTTCTATGTGTCCATGTCAAATCATCTCTGATTTGTCTAATTTTCAGTATATATGCTTTGATTTCACCTCTTCCTTTCCACTATCAGAACTCCAAATGCCTTTTTAAGCCCAGCTTAAGAAAAACAAATTGACCAGATTCCATAAAGAACAAGACTCTGTTGTGAGCGAGGAAAGTTACATTCACAAATTTAGATCCTTCTGACAGTACTTGGAAGATTCTATAATTCTACAGTATTTTGCTCTAACATGCCATAAATATTAAAAAAAACTCATTAGTTTCTTCTATAAGAATGTACAATATTCCATTTAACAGTCGATCTGTTTTTTTGTTTTTGTTTTTGTTTTTGTTTTTGTTTTAATTAGGATGTTCTCCAGGGAATGACATTGATGATTCCCATTTGGCTGAGTTCAGGACTTGCTTCTGAGTAGGGCAATGGACTCTTTTTTCTAGAGAATAAGTCAGATGGACCCTTCTTTGGATGGAATCTGCCTGCCAACCACCTGGGGGATCCACCTCCCTTTAGGGAATCCTTCCTCTTGGCCCTTGGTGAATCCCTTCATGACATGAGCATAGGGCCCTGTAAAAGTCACCTGCTCTCATAGCTAAGGAAAATGGCATTAATCTAATAAAAGCACACTCAACATGGAATGTGCATTATATGACATGGTTGTGTTAGTAATTTGAGATTTCTCACTTCACAGAGTAATTTCTCAAAAGAAGAGCTCACGCTCCCTCTTCCACAATCTTTCCTTTTGGGCTTTTGAATATATTCTAGTCAGGCTTTATCCCAATGTCTCCTCAAAACAGCTGTCTTTTAGGATATAATGACCTCACTGTTGTTAAATTCTGTAGTCAGTCCTCAGCCTTCAACTTTGTTTACCAGCAGTATTTCTCACAAGCATGTCCTCCTCTGTATCACCCACCCCTAACTTTTAGAACACCACATTCTTCAGAATCACTTTTACATCACTGTTCGTCCCCTCTCAGTCTACCTTACTTCTTCACCCTTATTTCTTTATGTATCTCTTTCTTTCTGATGGTCTCCCTCCATGTCATCTCCACCCTTAATTCATGACTCTCAAATTTAAATCTCCAGTCCAACTGTCACTCTGGGAACAAGGATACACAGCCTAACTTCCTCCTCCACCTCTCCACTCAGATGACCACTAAGCCAATCCAACGGAATCTGATCAAAATGAGCTCTAGATCCTTCCACACACTTCTATGTCTACTCCTCTTGTCTTTCTCACATCAGTCACAAGACACTCCTTCTTTCCAATGTTTCCAACTAGAGTCGTTATTAGTCATTGTTGACTCAATGTCCCTCATGACTCACATCCAGTTTGTGAGAAAATACTGTTATATATAAAAAATACCCAGGTTTGATTTTTTTATTCCCTTTATTGTTACCAATTTGTTCTCTGCCAATATTAGCTCTTGCCCAGAGTATTTCAATAAATTCCTAGATTATCTTTCTGTTTTAGACCTTCTCCTGTCTCAGTCCATTCTCAACACAACATAAAACATAAGTCAGCTTAAAACTCCCTAGTGGCTTCCAATGTCCCTGAAAATAAAAGCCAAAGCCTTATATTGTTCTAAAATACCTCTTGTCATTTTGTCCTTCAGCCACCAGCCTACAAGTTATTTCTCCAATCCATGAAGCACACTCCCAACTTAGCACCTTGGTCTTGGGCCCTATACTTAGACCTCCTTCTCCAGGAAGACACCACATACAGACCACATAACACACCACAGACAACATACTCATGGTTTCGTGTTTCCTCCTCGACTAATTCCTCTATGGTCCATTAGGAATTGCAGTTTTCTTAAGTAATAGATTCTTTTTAAACATATAGACATTTTGATATTTGTGGCTGGAAACATTTATTTTTAAAATTCTTTTTAATAAAATTTTATTTATTTATTTGACAGAGAGAGAGAAAGAGAGCACAAGTAGGGGGAGCAGCAGGCAGAGGAAGAGAGAGAAGCAGACTCCCTGCTGAGCAGGGAGCCTGAGATGGGACTCGATCTTGGGACCCGAGTCATGACCTGAGCTGAAGGCAGATGCTTAAGTGACTAAGCCACCCAGATGCCCCTGGAAATATTTATTTTTTACTGGAAATCAGAAAGCTTAGAATTAGAAGCATATTTCATTGCTACTGTGTGAACCTATTAGCATAATACACACTCTCTGAGCCCTCAACTTTACTCTATCTTATCACCACCTTTATTTTTTTCTTTCCACCTCAATTGTCATTTATGCTATTATGTGCTGTTCTGTACATTTAAAAATCTACAAGAACAAATGTGATGTAGAAACATGAATATAGTTAAGCACAGGCATCATTCCTCCTTGTTTCCTTGTTGTCACTATTGTGGCTATGGTACCAAGTACACAATCAGCCTTTTCAAAAAACAAAATCATGGTAAGCACCAAACAATTCAAAGAGCTCCTCAAATCCTGATACGTGCCCAAACCATCCTATATTTTAACCTCCTCTAAGAATTCTTCCTTTTTCAATTAAAGATTTTATTTATTTATTTAATTGAGAGAGAGACAGAGAGGGAGAACAAGCAGGGGGGGCGAAGAGGGAGAGGGAGAAGCAGACTATGTGCTGAGTGAGGAGCCCAAGGTGGAACTTGATCCCAGGACCCCGGGATTATGATCTGAGATGAAGGTAGACGCTTCACCTACTGAGCCACCCAGGTGTCCCCTGCTCTAAGACTTCTTACATGGTGTGGCAAGGCGTATCCTGTATCCTCCCAGGTTTCTGTTAGAAATGGCCCTCACCACCAGCTCCACAGGCATTGGGACACAGTGCATCTCAACCTGTCTTTGAGACAATAATTGTACTCCACGTTCACACTGCAGATAAATTCCTGTTCCTGTACAACAGAGGGCACATGTGTGTGCATGTGTGTGTGCGAGTGCCTGTGTATAACAGAGAGCCAATGCAGGGAAAATTCTATTGGGTTTTTTAGAGAAGTGAACATGTGCACACACCCACTTCCATGTATTATTAGAAACAAATTTCTATGTGAAAACAGCCTTTTCTGTTTGTGCAGAGTTTAACAACAGGATAAATTTAACAGCGAGGAATGCTCTTCTCCCACATCTTTATATTGTCCAATATTCACGGAATCGTCTGGGCATCTGGCACAGGGTGAGCGGAGGGAGCTGTCCTGGAATTAGGAACTTGAGACCCAGAAAGAAAAGTCAGTTCCATTTCAGGAATCTGTGGTTTAAATATAAAGTTCAGGTGCCCTGCTTGTGAAGATGCTTATTCTAGAGGCCGGGAAACAGAAGCTTGTATGCACAGATGTGTGGGGCGGCACCGATGCAAATGTATCTGATGGCGATTCTACCATAGCTCGTGCTGTTCATCCTTGGGACGCAGTTATGCCATGCGATACCTTTCGCATCCTCTCGCTGAACTCTCAGCAACTCGGGCATATCCATGTCTATGTATTCCTAGGTACTATTTTAATATTTAGACAATAATTACAAAAATGCCACTTTTGGTGATGTATGTGACACTAAAAGTTGTCTAGTTGTGAGCATATTCAGCTAACTTTGGAAGTTAATTTGTATAATGTTCTATATCTAGTAGTAATTATAGGAAGAGAAACCATGAAATGAGTGGCAGAGTACATACTAAGCTACATTTTCAGTTCTTTATTAGTTTTATGTATAGGAAGAACACACACAGGAACTAGTAAGTCAAAGATTCTACTCAAGACTACTCATGTTATACAATAATGTGTGCCCCTTACCCTCAGGCTAGACATGTTTTGCTTGAACAATGACCCCAATACGGCAAAAGGCTAGAAGACCATGGAACAGATGTTCACAACGAATTCTACGTATTAAGTGCTTGTGTCTCATTTGCTGTGGGGGTATTCAAAGATAATCACTCCTCGATTCCTCTTAAATCCTATTTTTCTCATCTTATATCTCCTTTTCACATCTGAGACATGGATCAATGCCCTTGTGACCACTGTCATCTCTGGATTCCAAGGAGCCTCACTCCATTTTTAAACCTCTTCTTTACCTTCAGGCTAAGGAACTCATTCAATACTGGAAAACCCCACTTTTTTTTAAAACATTTTATTTATTTATTTGACACAGAGAGATATACAAGTAGGCAGAGAGGCAGGCAGAGAGAGAGGAGGAAGCAGGCTCCCTGCTGAGCAGAGAGCCCGATGCGGGCCTCGATCCCAGGACCCTGAGATCATGACCTGAGCCGAAGGCAGAGGCTTTAACCCACTGAGCCACCCAGGCGCCAGGAAAACCCCACTTTTAACAGGAGGAATTTCTTTCTCTCTAAACCTTAAACCTATACCTGAACATCCCATATTTTAAGTGGAAGAGATTACGAGAATTCAGGAGTCACAGCTGACATATATACAAACACAGGGTATGTGGTGGGAGGAGGGAAGAAAGGAGGGAGAAGGGGAGGAGGAGGACTAGGGGCAGTCAGAGTGAGAACTGACAAGGGGAGAAACCTAAACAAAAGTTTTATTTTCGTGACTCAAAGGACCATGAGACATGTTGTCAGCATGATGGTATTGTGGCTGAGGACATGAAGAGGCATGAATGGAGTTCTCACTTCCTTAATATAACAGTGATTATTCACAGATCTGTTGTTAATCTCACTCTTTCCTTAAGAGTTTTGACTAGGCAGAAATGTTATCTTATTGCATAGAGGAGAAAACAGCAGGAGGCTAAAAATGAGGGTAAATTTTTTTTTCTCTATGAACTTATTCATTTTATAAATATATTGCTCTTCTCTCCCTCTATTATCTCTTATGTTCTCCAAACTGACTTAATACAACAAATAATGACACAGCATACTAAGTTATTTTTCTTACTCTTGTTTCCTTATAAAACATGATGAGATGCCTGTCAAAAAACTTGGAAAATGAGAAAGTTTTTTCATCCAGCCAGAGTACAGTTAAGCGAAGTGCACCCCAGAGTTTTATCATCAGCATGAGATCAAGATGCTTAATATAATTTTTAAGTTCTGAGGGTACTTTAATTAGTTTAACATTTGGCTCACTTCCATTTGAATTTAGATTCAGATGCTCTAAATTTATATATATATATAGTATAATGTGCAATATATTATAAATAATTACATCATTAATTTTATATTATATTATATTAATTTTTACATTATATTGCAAATAGTAATATAAATAATAATTTATATATTATTGTATAATATATATAAATATTGTGTATTTAAAATCTATATAAAATCCACCTCACTACTTTCAAGCCATGAGCAAACTCTTTGCTCTAATCAAGCTAGAAATATGAGGTCTGGTAAATTTGTAAGTAAAAACAGACAACATATAAGCTTATTGAATGTGGCAATTTAACGGTCTTCCTGATTGTTGTACTACAGACACTGAAATGCCTGTCATTTGGACCACTGTGTTGGGTGGTGACAGTTTCTTTCTCGGGACTATCTCTGGTGAAATAGATATATCACCAGGACGTATTATCAAGTTCTTAGCACAGACATAACACATTATTCGCTGGGGAAGACGCTCCAGAACTTACTGGTCACCATGAAAACAAGGGAAACAGTAGGGACTACACAAAATCAAATACAGAACAAGAATATCAGATTTGTTGGTGAATGAGGGGAAAGAGATACAGGAAAATAGATCACTCAGAACACCCACCATCAACTTATTTTTCAAGCTTTATTTCTTTCACATGTATCCCCATTCACAAACTTTTTTTTTTTAAAGATTTTATTTATTTGACAGAGAGAAGCACAGCCAGAGGGGGAACACAAGCAGGGGGAGTGAGAGAGGGAGAAGCAGGCTTCCCACTGAGCAGGGAGCCCGATGTGGGACTCGATCCCGGGTCTCCGGGATCATGACCTGAGCCGAAGGCAGTCGCTCAACCAACTGAGGATCATGACCTGAGCCGAAGGCAGTCGCTCAACCAACTGAGGATCATGACCTGAGCCGAAGGCAGTCGCTCAACCAACTGAGCCACCCAGGCGCCTCCCCCATTCACAAACATTTTAAATGACACTGGACGACCTTCGTGTGATCTCTAAAGCATAATCTGCATTTTGTTATCTCAAGACCTCGAAACAATATTCCATCCACCACTTTGATGCATGCCAGTGTCTCTTTCCCTTCATCAAACTTTACCTCATATTTTCAGTAAAAAAAAATCTTCACTTCCTTGAAGACACTTTAACACAACCATCAATGCTCTTATTATATGCAAACCTGGAGCTATTAATGCACAGGTCTTTGCAACTTCTAGATTGCCCAATTTCGATGCACAAAACTGTTCTAAAATATGTTTTGTATTCATCAGGAGACCTAGTATTACACTAGTACAGCTGGGCTTAATGCATGCTTTAGGGTGGAATGAAAGGAAGGGAGGGAGGAAGGAGGGAGGAGGTTGGAGAAGAGGGAGAGAGGAAGGGGAGTGGGAAGGGTCGGAAGGCAAGTAAATAGAAGAAAGAAAGAGGGATAAAAAAAGAAAGGAAATGAAAATACGGATAGGCAAGTCTGGAATTTATACACTGTAACATTACAGTTAGAACCTAGCTGTCACACACAACAAAAATACGTGAATAGATATTAAAGAAAATTAAGGGGCGTCTGGGTGTCACAGTTGGTTGAGTGATTGACTCTTGATTTAGGCTCAGGTCATGATCTCAGGGTCCTGGGATCCAGTCCCTTAGCAGGGAGCCTGCTTCTCCCTCTGCCTCTGCCCTTCTGCTCGAACTCTTTCTCTCTCTCTCACTCTCTCTCTAATAAACAAATAAAAGCTTAAAAAAAAGAATTACTGCTATAAATTACATGGATTGTATTCATCTTCATATTCTTGTTACGATATCTGGTATCACAATACATACCACATAATATGTAGATTTCTTAGAAGATTCATGTAAGTAAAAGGGAAAAACTGCTTTTTGTTGTAAATATCACACACATGTAGATACATATAAAGACATGGTTTATACAAAGTATACTGTCTTATAATATGTTTTTCTATCTTGGAATAATATAGGAATACCCCATTTTCAATGTATTTAATCATGCTTATGATTTATTAAATTATTTATTAATAAGGTTACTTAATTCCTTTTGTCATAGAAATGCTGCACATATCATTGTAGATGAATTATACGGAGGTGTGCATGTCTGCATGTATGTGTTGAGAGGAGTCATTTATGAAAAAGGTTCTTACTGAACCAACATGTATATTTAGAATTTTGCTGCTGAGAAAATGGTGGTATTAACACAGAGTTCATATTTCAGTCTCTTTTTGGCACTGTTTTTTTCATTTTTCTTTTTTGATGCATTTTCATTATATTTTTTTAACAATTTTATGTATTTATTTATTTTGAGAGCGTGCAAACAGGGGGAGCCACAGAGGGGGAGGGAGAGAGAGAGAATCTTAAAAGGACTCCATGTTGAGTGTTAGAGCCTGGCATGGGGCTTGATCCCAAGACCATGATATCATGACCTGAACTGAAATCAAGAGTCAGTTGCTTAACCCACTGAGCCACCCAGGTGCCCCACATTGTAATTCTTAAGATCAGTTTCCTGTTAGAAGTTCACATGAAATATGGGTGGTGGGGGGGGATGTCCCTTTTTAAATTCTGGAAATTAGTGTACAAGTGCAAAGTAAGAAAGGGCAGAGATGTAGGTTAAAATATTTTTCATGTTATACATAGATCCTATTAAAACCTAAGCATTAGGGAACTCTCAGACTGACAGGAAGATGAGGTTCACAGCTCAGAATCTGATTTTAAGTAAAGGAGAATTTGGACCCAAGTATGGATATGACAAGCCTCTTTTCCAGTATGTTCTTTCCAAATAGCCCCCTAGTGAAAAGCACTCTGACAAATGAAGTTGAAGGAGAAGGATCTAGGCACTATTCTTATTCTTCCTTGTCTCATGATTGTAAGTGTATTTTAGGTCATTTTCTTCTGTATCTTTGCATTCCTCCATAAATGCTTCTGAGTCACAATGAAAAATTGACTGACGAAGATGAGCTTAGTATTTGCATTCCCCTGGAGGCAGGTTTCTTGCTGACTCAAGGCCCTGACTTCTCTTCTTCTAGAGCAGTTACTTGAGAAATCTTTCAACTTTAAAGTCCTCCTCTGCCAATGTGAGATATAAATTTTCTCCACCCTCGTGCTGGGTTTACAACCCAAGAATGCCTATCTCAGCAGCCATTACCTTGAAAGGTAATCATCAGGAAAGATAGTGCCCTATCTCCCAGTGTCTGTGGGAAAATAGGGACCTGACTCCCCAGAGCAACGCTTAGCAGACACAGAAGTCCTAACCACACGGGCCAGCAACTTCTTCCTTCAGTACTTCCCCACTAGTCTTTACTCTGGAGTGAAAACTTCCATGTCCTTAGTTTTAAAAGAGTTGTGTTCAATTTCTTTCCCCTATTGCAACAGTCTCGAATGCAGTCTTCCTTGACTGTTTAACTCTGTACAGTACAATTTTTCCTTGAAAGAATCTTAGTGAGCCAAGGCTTGTTTGAGAATCAGGTTTGATTTTGGAAACTATTTTCATACTACAGTGAAAAAAAGCAAAATGATCACAAAACTAAACTAAAATTCAGATATATGTTATTATAAATAGTATACACATCAAACTTGGCCTTTAGTATCAAGGTATGAAAAAATCACAGTAATAGTTTTTTTTTTTTTAAGATTTTATTTATTTATTTGACAGAGAGAAACACAGCAAGAGAGGGAACACAAGCAGAGGGACTGAGAGAGGGAGAAGTAGGCTTCTTGCTGGGCAGGAAGCCCAATGTGGGGCTTGATCCTAGGTCTCCAGAATCATGACCTGAGCTGAAAGCAGTTGCTTAACCAACTGAGCCACCCAGGTGCCCCAGTTTTTTTTACTTATAGAGTTTTCCTAAATGTACTAGATACGATGATGTTCCTATAGTAAAAATTTCTTGGATATTGGCCTAAAGATACCTTTAGTTTTAGTTATTATTAGAAGGATTTCAGACCTTTCAAAATTAAGACAATCTGTGTGAAAATCATTGTACAAAATCCCCTAGGTTCTTAAAAGTTAAGGGCAGGCTTCATGGTGACCTGTTCAAGATTCGTTGCCTCTTCTATTTCAAATACTCAGCTGAGTCAGATTTTACAAAATCAATCTGAATATCTAAGTCGGTCATAAGTATGCATTTTCGTTATTCCTGAAAATGTTTTATTCACTGCTGACTAGAAATAGTTTTTAAGTCTTAACTCAGGCAGAAATCAGATGGTGAGATTTTTTTAAGTAACTATTTCAATGTCAGATTTAGTCCCACATAACTTGCTTTATTTTGGCTCCAGTAAACAGATCATACACACAGAAAGTAACCAAAATTAAGTTTTTAAATTTATTCCTAAAAAGAGAAAGGGTGCTACAATTTTTAAAATTTGTTCTGTTTCAAATTTTTTTTTTACACCTTCAATACAGAAGTACTATTAAAGAAAATCTGTAAAGGATTTACACTGTCCTCCTGAGGTGTGTTATGTCATAGCAACCTGAATTGTTAAAGCCTTCTGCATCTCAAGATAAACTCTCATTACTTGAGAGTATCCCCACGAATGCTCAAGAATAGTGACTAAAATTCCCCTATCAATTGTATGCAGAATATAATTTTGCCAACAATGACCAATATATTATGATCTAGGTGTAAGATGGGTAATGATAAAATCAATTCAAATGGGGTATTTTTAAAAAGGTCAAGAACATGTGGATGCTGGAAAGATCTGAGAGCTGGAAATGAGGATCTGAAAGGCAGAGGGTATTAATGTGTGGAGGGTCCAACCTCCGGAGAGTGAGGTATCAGACTGATTGCACTCCCCACAAGAAGTGCTCAAGGAGATCACTCAAAACTGAATTAGTGGGGTTTAGAGAAATTAGTTGACTGGTATCTGTCTAGTGGTTGATAATTTTTAAGATTAGAATGAAGGTCTAGATGAAGGACTTTTGCAAGACATTAAAGGCAGCAGGTGGGGGGGCAACTGGGAATTCCATCTGACATATTTCCTGATGCCAGGTGTTGGCCACCCAGAGAGTAAGAATAAGAAGATCTTAGGTCCAACCCAGTAAGCCACCAAAGAAATGAGATGCTGAGCTTACACAACCTTATCCACAGCGACAGGAATGGTGAGCAGCCGGATGCAGAGTGCACCGGTTTGATGAAGGGACTATCCAAAGTTGGTAGCCTCCAAAGAAACTACCAAGATGGTTGCCAGAATGGTTCCCAGAGGCAGCCAAAACCAGCCCAATGTGGTATGGTGGTAGGGTCCCTCCTTCCTCTTTATCTCTCTTGCCTCTCAGAGAGTCAGATCTAGAGAGGTGGAAAACAGTACTCAGCAAGTTGGAGGAACAGACAGAGAAGAATAAAGCAAGTTATCAAACCCCATGATCCAAGGAAACCAGGAAGAACCAGGCCCCCAAAAGTGGTATTCATGACAGAAATAATAAATTTGATTTCCATTCAACCTTGCAAGTCCTATATATTTAATGTATTTTGGATAGAAGTATTCATTTGGTTAAAGAACAGTACTAGCAAAAGATATAAAGAAAAGAGTATGAGGGTAATGATCAGTAAATACCAATCCAGTAGGTAACATGAACCCTAATTTGATAATATTTTTCCCCACCAGATAGCTTTATGATGAAATTTATGAAAATGGACAACACATTGCTGTTCCATTAATACGTATTAATAAATATGGATATAGCCCCTTCTGTCTTTTCTATTTGATTTTCATAATTTTAGCCCTAATTATTTCACTATGAATTTTGCCATCAATTGATAGTCAGAAGATGCTTATATTTCCATCACATTATATGCAACATACAAGTCATCTTCAGTTAAATCAAATGTTTAGTCAATATACAATTTGGCTATGAATATGCATCATAAATTAATATTCTGAATACTATGTACCCTTCCAGTTCCCTCACTAAGGTTGCAGTATGAGTCTAATATGATTTGTTATTCTTGCACAGTGAAAATTAATTAAAAATTATTTATTCATCATCAAAGTGCCATTCCCATGACAAAGACTAGATGACAAACAAATGAAATTAACTCTGAGTCCATATTTCTTCTAGTGTTCTGCCAGAAGAATATCACTGAAGAGAAAAAGAGAGAGAGAACATTTCATACAAATAAAAGTGAGTTGAATTCCTTCACTGATATTTATAGGGATCATATATTTTTCATACAGTTTATAGCGAATGTAATGACTATACACAGTGAACTACTATTAGTGAGAATTTGGTGCTTAGAAGTAAACAGTGATTTTCAGTGCAGGACATGTGCACCTGAAACACTTGATAATTAAGAGGTTACATACATTTAGTCACATTTGTGAAAAATAGAAGGGAAACAATAAAGTTCTTTTAATTCCTGGAGACATGTCCTGCCTTTCACAGATTCTTTTCTCCTGTATTCTATGCTAAAGCCTTGCTTTGTATGAAAATAAACTCTGATGGTCACTCCCCTTGAATGTTTTTCTGTGTCTGTGATATAGAATTATAGAATAATGATGACTTCAACATCACCTTACAAAGAAACAATGAAGTCGGGAAAAATGAGAGATCTGTGGCAAGAAAAATAGGGAAGTCACTGTACATTCAGTCTTATAAGAAAGACATTTTAAGTTATGTTTTCAGTGTTTCAACAACAGTTATAAAACCAAAAATACAGGTAGAAGTACCTTTATAGAATATAACTTCCTATTCTAATATCTGAGAGATAAATAAAACACTAAGGCTGATGCTGCTTTTAATAGCATCAAAAACACCAAATACCTAGCAATCAATGCAAAGACTATGTTTAATACTTGCAAATAAATAAATAAAAACATGGATGAGATAAATTACAGAAATCTAAAATATGGAGGGATATGCCATATTAATGGATTGAAAAGCTCAAAGATGTTAACATTTTCTCAAAGTAATCAATACATTGAATCCCATTCCCATA
The DNA here is from genome assembly GCA_004023965.1 of Spilogale gracilis. Classification (NCBI taxonomy): domain Eukaryota; kingdom Metazoa; phylum Chordata; class Mammalia; order Carnivora; family Mephitidae; genus Spilogale; species Spilogale gracilis. Next base: position 78,054 of record PITA01006227.1, read on the forward strand.
AATATCCCAGCAATTGTGGAGAAACTGAAGCAAGCGTTCTAAAATTTGAATGAAATTTCCAGGCGTAAATTATACCTAAGCTCAGCTTGAAGAAAACCAATGACATTGGGAGACTGCAATACTTAACATCGGTGTGCATTTGAAAGCTACAGTCATGAAGACAACATAAAAGCAGTGCAATGGATGACAGATGGTCAACTAAAACAGAACAGAATGGAGGGGCACTTGGGGGGCTCAGTTGGTGAAGCGGTAAAGTATGTGCCTTTAGCTCAGGTCATGATCCTGGTATCCTGGGATCAAGCCCCACATCTGGCTGGCTCCTTGCTCAATGGGGAGCCTGCTTCTCCCTCTGCCCACTCCCCACCCCTGGCTTGCATACTCTCATGTGCTCTCTCTGTTAAATAAATAAATACATAAGAATCTTTAAAAAAAGAAAACAGAGTCTAGAAAGAAACTCAGTCATAAAGGACTCTCACAATGTTGAGCTAGTTGAATTTGGTTATTTAAAATAAATGAAATTGGACTACTACCTTACAGAAGCTCAAAACATGGTGAGCTTATAGACATAAATGTGAAAGATAAAAGAGACTACTTCTAAATGATGGCTTAAGAGGCACCTGGGTGGCTCAGTTGGTTAAGCGACTGCCTTCGGCTCAGGTCATGATCCCAGAGACCCAGGATCGAGCCCCACATTGGGCTCCCTGCTCGGCGGGAAGCCTGTTTCTCCCTCTCTTGCTCCCCCTGCTTGTGTTCCCTCTCTGGCTGTGTTTCTCTCTGTCAAATAAATAAAATTTAAAAAATAAATAAAAATAAATAAATGATGGTTTAAGAGAATATTTTTGAGATCTTGGGAGAAGTAAGAACTTCCTGGGCAGAAAACAAAATGCACTAAATCAAAAAAAGAGAAATTGCACTGCATTAATATTAATAATTGATCCAAAATAATTTATCTTTTGATAGAATTATGGGGAAAAACATGCATGGAATGATACTGACAAACTCTTATGTCCAGAGCAGGTAAGAATTAAAATTCAATAAGAAAAGTGAAAGAAACAAAACAAAACATGTAGTTAACAAAATGGGGAAAAGACCTTAACAGATGTGTCACAAAGAAGCATATGTACATCGTCAAAAAATATATGGAAATATATTCTGCCAATTTTTTTAAATCACAGAAATGCAAAGTAAACCCACAATGATATAATACAAGCACCTATCAAAATAGCCAATATTAAAAAGACTGCCTCTAGCAAGTACTGACAAGAGTGGTCTGCTTTTATAATAGTAATGGGAGTATAAATTCGTAAAATGATTCTGAGAAACAGTTTGACATCAAGTACTAGACGTGAACACAGGCAAATCTGATGACACATACATAGTGTTGGCAACCACATTCCCAACTGAAATGAGTGGCATGTAGATAGACCGAGCCATGAAGGAGAGTGTGCAGAGTGGCATTATTTCTATTTATCCCAAACTGGAATCAGCTTGAATAGGATGGATACATTCATTTTTGTAATCATACAGGCTAATTTATACAACAAAGAAATGAATGTAGAGTTGCATTACACATATGTATTGCATAAACATAATTTTGAGCAAAAGAAGCCAGACACAGAACATGCAGAGTGTTACAGCATCGAGGGAACAGAGCCGTGACCAGAGATCAGGTCAGTGGTTACCAGTGGAAGCAAGAGTGAGCATCATGGAAGGGATGTGAGCAGGGCTTTGAGTCACTTCCTGCCATGGGTGGTGGTTACAACATTATGTGCATTTCATGAAAACTTGCCGAATTTTGTGCAGGTATTCATATACAGGTTAAAAATTCAGTAAAATTTTTTGAAGTTAAGACAAGTTTTAAGAAAGGAAAAATGAATGTCTTGTATCTTCTGTTGCCAAGTTACCATAAATTACATGCGATTTAGTTCAATAAATGGTGATATGATGATATTTGAACATTGCCCTGAACCGTCAGTCATACTTTATACCACAATTATAGGATGAAAAAACAATTTATCTGGTTAAAGTGGTTACAAATCTAAGAATGGATTTGGATATAGGCTGGCAATAAAAGAAGGGGAGAAGAAGAAAAATACATAGGATAGAACTAATTTATTTCGGAATATACCACTGAATTTTTAGGTGGTGACCATGTAGCCAGGCATTAATTTATTTCCTAATTACATCGTCACACAAAACCTTGCACAAAATAGGTGTTCAATACATATTTACTGAGTCCTTGCTTACCAGCAATGCTGGAGATCCAGAGTACATGATGCTCCTACGTCCACCTCCATCCCAGCCTATCTGGGGTAGAGACATGATGTGGGCAGTCCTGATGGTGGCCTTTTCAGTACAAGTGGACAATTCTGAGTTCTGTCTGGAGCATGCGATCTTACTGAAGTACAAGTTTCCTATTGTAGCAGAGCTGGACTCTTCCACTGCTACTCTTCCCCTGTACTAAAGAACTCTAATCCCAGGCTGATTGTTTCCTAATATTTAATTTAATGACAGACTCTCACATCAAATTCGTCAAATCCACTTGGGTACCAGCTCATTCAATTCCTGTTCTTCCATCTTAGAGGGTTTCTGGGCTTCCAGATCCTACCCATAAGGCAAAACGTGACTTAAGAGACCCACAGCTGGGGACAGAAGGAAGAGCTTCTCAAGGACAATGCAGAACTTAAAATCTCCAATGTAACATGCCCATCACTGGGAAATGGAGCGCTGACAAGGTCTGCAAAGCAGTCCCTTCTTCCAGTCTTGAGGGACGTGGTTGAGGCAAAGCCTCAGATATAATTTAACTTCAAGAAGAACTGTTTGTTTTTTTTTCTCAGAGACAGATGAATATGCAAGAAAAACCTTAAACACAGGGCTCCTGTGTCCTAATTGGTTCAAGCTCGAATTTTTAACAATCAGTTCTTTTCATTCACATACAGAGTCAATAATTAGTACAAAAGGTTGCCTTCTAAGTACTGAGCTAGAAAGTTCTAGATGCTGTCATCAGGGGTGCTCAGATACACCTCACCTGAGAATAGGATCCAATGTAATAAAAAAGAAAAAAAAACCTGTGACAAAAAAAAACACAAAACAACAGACAAAAATCAAGATTTGAATAGTTATAAATAATACTGATAAATCACTAATAAGGTAGGCTAAAAAATAAAGAAAACATAAACTACTAATATCAAGAATGAAGGGGAGGATATTATTAGAACCCCTAGAAACACTGAAAGAATAATAAGAGATAGGGGCGCCTGGGTGGCTCAATCATTAAGCGTCTGCCCTCGCCTCAGGTCATGATCCTGGAGTGCCAGGATGGAGCCCTCATTGGGCTCCCTGCTTGGCCGGAAGCCTGCTTCTCCCTCTCCCACTCCCCTGCTTGTGTTCCCTCTCCTGCTGTCTCCCTCTGCGTCAAATAAAATCTTTAAAAGGGTAATATGGAAAATTCCATAAATAGAAGAAATGAAAGCTAAAGTAGAAAAAATTGTCATTGACAATGTCACCAAAAAGTACAAAATACTTAGGAACACATTTAACAAAAGACGGCTGGAACCTCAACACTGAAAACTACCAAATGTGGCTGAAATCAAGTAATAAAAATCTACACAAATAGGGATATAGACCATGTTCATAGTTTGGAAAATTCAATATTCCTCAAATGTCAATTTAACCTATGTATTTATAGATTCAATGAAACCTCAATTATAATCTCAGCAAAATTTTTATAGAAATTAATAAACTGTTTCAAAAAATTTTATGGAAACACAAATGACCTAGAACAGACCAAACAGTCTTGGCAAGGAAGATTAAGGCTGGAGGCCTTGCACTGTCTGATTCAGTTTGGGCTGTAAAGCTACAGAAATGCGAGAGATTGGCAAAGGAAAAAACAAATGAATCACTGGAATGGAGTAGATCGAGGATGGTCCAACTTCACAAATATTAAATATTTTAGGTTTTTGTGGGCCTAAAATATGATGTGTCTATTACTACTTCTCTCTTTTTTTAATTTGAATATGTATCAGCCATTATTAGTTTGAGGTCATGAGTCATAGTTTGGCAATGCCTGGAAGAGAGTTAAGAAGGAAACTCACAGTGGCCTTGCCACAAACACGTCAAAGGACAATCTTTTCAGTGAACAAGTGGAACAACTGGGTATCCATGAGAAAAAAATTAACCTCAATCCCTACATCCTATGAAACATAAAAATGAATGCCGGAAGCATCAAAACTAAGTATTAAAGCCAAAACTACAAAGCATTTGGAGGAAAATAGAGGGAAGTGTCTTCATAGCCTGGATTGAGATAAAAATTTTTAAGTAGAGGGGTGCCTGGGTGGCTCAGTTGGTTAAGTGACTGCCTTCGGCTCAGGTCATGTTCCCAGAGAACCCCGATCGAGTCCCACATCGGGCTCCCTGCTCGGCAGGAAGCCTGCTTCTCCCTCTCTCCCTCCCCCTGCTTGTGTACCCTCTCTGGCTGTGTTTTTCTCTGTCAAATAAATAAAATCTTTAAACAAATTTTTTTTTAGGTAGAATGTATTAGTAACCATCATACAAGAATAAATTAGACTTGTCTCAAAATTTAAAATTTGGCTCTTCAAGACATCTCTACATAAACCATATACTAGAAGAACATATTTGCAAAACATAGCTAATAAAAATTGTGTCTGGAATAAATTAAGAAGAAAACTAAATAATATGAAAACAACTTCTTATTTACTTTTATTATGTTTTTAAGATTTCCTGTATTTGAGTGAGAAAGGGGGAGTGGCAGAGGGAGCAAATCTCAAGCAGACTCCCCAATGAACGCGGAGCTAGACATGAGGTTGGATCTCAAGGCTCTGAGATCATGATCTGTGCCAAATCCAAGAGTTGGACACTTAACCAACCCAGGTGCCCCAAAGACAACTTTTTAAATGGGTGATGTATTTGAAAGCTATTTCATGAAGGAAGATATATGAGTGGCTGATAACCAAATGAAGTGATAAATATCCATTAATATGAAATTCTATACTTTTTAAGATTTTATTTATTTGACAGAGAGAAACACAGCCAGAGAGGGAACACAAGCAGAGGGACTGAGAGAGGGAGAAGCAGGCTTCCACTGAGCAGGGAGCCTGATGCCGGTCTCAATTCTGGAAGTCCGGGATCATGACCAGAGCTGAAGTCAGGTGCTTAATGACTAAGCCACCCAGGTGTCCCCAGTAATATTGAATTCTTAAACCGGAAAAAATAATTTATAGCAACAGAATGCTAACCCGTGGTTACTTGGGAAAGGGTAGAGTAATGACAAAGGGTACATGGGAACTTTTGAGAGTAACACAAATGTTCTATATCTTGCTCATGCTGGTAGTCATATGGGCATAAATAATGGACAAAATTTATAGTTAACATTTGTCCATTTCAGTGTAGTAAATCTAGCTTCAAATAGCCATAAACCTAACAGTCACATGGAGGTGGGGAAAGGTGAAGGTAGAATTGAGTAAGACAGCAGAATGTTGGTAATTGTCGAAGACAGGTAATGAGCAGATAGTGGTTCATTGTGGCATTTGGCTTACATTGGATATATGGCATTCACAATTTTAAGATGCCTCATGTGAAAAGTATTTGTTACATCATTTTGCTATAATGCAGGATCTTTCTAGCTTCTCATTTACCTAGGAGGACATATAAAGGTGATTTATTTTTCTTTTTTTTCTTTAATATTTTATTTATTTATTTGAAAGACAGAGAGAGAGAGTGTGTGAGTATGAGAAAGCATATGCAAGGGAGAGGGTTGGAGGAGAGAGGGAGAAGCAGACTCCCTGCTGAGCAGGGAGCTTCAGGACACAGAGATCATGAGCTGCGCTGAAGGCAGACATCTAACTGAGTGAGCCACTCAGGTACCCTGAGATTTCTTTCTTACAAAAAAATAAGACTACAGGGGCGCCTGGGTGGCTCAGTTGCTTAACCGACTGCCTTCGGCTCAGGTCATGATCCTGGAGACCTGGGATGGAGCCCCACATTGGGCTTCCTGCTCAGTGGGAAGCCTGCTTCTCCCTCTCTCAGTCCCTCTGCTTGTGTTCCCTCTCTGGCTGTGTTTCTCTGTCAAATAAATAAATAAAATCTTAAAAAAAATAAGACTACAGTTATCCACCATGTCAGTAAGGATAATAAGGGAGCCCAGGTTATATTTTTCTTTCCTGAACCTTAAATTAGCTTCTAATTTTTAAAAACATTTTGGATTTTATTTTATTTTATTTTATTTTATTTTATTTTATTTTATTATTTATTTTATTTTATTATTTCTGACTGCTATAGAAGAAAATGAGCCAAGGAACAAAGAAAATAGAAAATCCCTTTCTGGAGGAAAATTCTGAGTAGTTCCTTCACTATATTGAAGAATATAACTATATATGTTTAAAAATACCCCATGCATTGGGGCACCTGGCTTAGTTGATCCCGGAGACCCAGGATCGAGTCCCACATCGGGCTCCCTGCTCGGCGAGGGGCCTGCTTCTCCCTCTCTCACTCCCCCTGCTTGTGTTCCTCTCTGGCTGTGTTTCTGTCTGTCAAATAAATAAAATCTTTAAAAAAAATAAAAATAAAAAAATAAAAAATAAAAAAAAATACCCCATGTACACTTTTTTCCTCTATGTATAGAGATAGACAATGGGAAGGTTTTAATGATGCTCACATGATGAAGATATTTTCCCACAGCAATAGAATCTATTCTCTGGAAAGTACCACATAGAGATGAACATCACAAAATGCCTACATATAGAGTAGCTAATCTTTAACCTCAAATCATAAATCTTTAATTTCAAATCACAAAAACGATATTACCATTTCTGCAAAGTATGTGCTGATAGCATTTGATGTCAAAAGAATGGTTATCCATCCAACATTAATGACCTTCCTTGTGAATATGGTAGTCCAAAGTGGTTTTGAAATAGAAGCCTGTTATTTCCACAGATGTTGACACACTGTTGCATATGACCTAGACTCTGCTTAGCTCACCGTAGAAGACACAGATAGTGATGAACAGAGACAGATGTAGCTGTTGTTGTGGGTAAGCTTACCCCATATTTATTCTAACTGCCTTCTTGGTACATGCTCCTGAAACGTGTCAGCTGAGAAGTTAAAAACTATACTTAAAATATTTAGTTGTCACTCAGATCCTGCATATTGTTAGGGTTACTCTGACAAGGCATTTTTTACATGAGACATTGCTCAGAATGGATTATTTGGGTAGAAGTAGGTGTCGGGTCGGGATCATGGCAGGAATGGGTGGTTCTTGAGTTGGCAACCGGGCAGCTCTCTGACATCACGATTCCGAATCATCGAGGCACAAGTTCCTAGGACAGTCTAGAGATGCTGTAATTTTTTACTTGTCCCTGAAGTTCAAAACAGAATCTACCTCTTCTGCCCATTCAATTAGAATACGTGAGCTACTTATACAACTTAATAAATGCCTTCAGTTTAAATAAGCTAGGGTAGCCTCTGCTTTTCCTAACCAAAGTTACAGACTTCACATAAAATCATCCGGTCAAGAATGAGCACCTAGAAATAGAAGGTTCTTCCCTCAGGAGCATATGATATGAAACAGAGTCAGTAATTGTGGCCAAGAACTTGATTCCTAGCAACAGCTGCCCCCTGTTCTATGCCTCACCAACCTCACAATCAAAATATTACAATGGTGTTTACTGCTACAACCACTCATGACACCATCAACTGCTTTCTTAGCCTTACTGAAATCACTGCCAATCTCATGCCCAGTTTTGTCCACACTTTGTGGTAATCCCACAACTGTAATCTTCCTGCACAAAGGAATCTATTAAAATAGAATTTAGATAAAACCTCATCTCTCTTTTTTTTTTTAAGATTTTATTTATTTGACAGAGAGAAACACAGCTAGAGAGGGAACACAACCAGGGGGAGTGAGAGAGGGAGAAGCAGGCTTCCTGTGGAGCAGGGAGCCCGATATGGGGCTCCATCCCGGAACTCTGGGACCATGACCTGAGCCGAAGGCAGAGGCTTAACCACTGAGCCACCCAGGCGCCCCCAAATCTCATCTCTTAAAGTGGTCAGGAGAAGAGGGATGGGTTAATGAGGCCAAAAAGTTTGTTGCCTCTGGGTATCGAGTTCTTGCCTATATGCACGTAATTCTGAGGGGAAAATTGGGCTTGTCTCTCCTTTTTGATTGCTTGAAGCACATCACAGCTCTCTGGCTCACCTTTCTCAACAAAACAAGTCAGGATGCAGAATGATCATGGCTTTGAATTTGGCCATGACTTTCCATTTATTTCTTTTAGACTTTGCTTGACTGTGAGGCTCTGGCAAGTATAGTTCAAAGGCAATCAAGTGTTCAAAGAAAATACTTAGCTGGGAATATTCTAACAGAAACCTATGGACTTAATAATTCTTGTAGGTATTATAAAAGCTCTTGAAATGCTAGCATCTATGTAAATAATTCACAGAAACACCTTTCTTCTGGAATAAATTACCCAGAGTCCTATTTTATCTATTTCCAAATAGTCTGTTCCCTTTTTGATGAAACTCACCATATACAAAATTTCTGAGGAAAATAGGAACAGGAGGCTTCCTGAAGATACAATAATATGATTACCTTTACTTTCAAACCCTGAAGGTAGGCTCCTGCAAGTTAGGCTAAAATGTAAATTTTAGTGAGGATTCTATTAGAAATGCAAAGGCAACAGTCACTCTCAAAAGTGACAGCCCCACTGTGAGCAAAAGAGAGAAGATAATGAGTCTGGCTGAGCCAGCATTGTCGAAACAGGCTCTGATTTGCTGCTCGACACTTGACTCTGCAGGCTTCAATTATAGGAATAACTGGAGTTGTCCTGCTCCACAGTGTATCAGAGAAATGATATATAGAGTCTAAGGGCGTCCGTGTGTGTGTGCTGGTACGTGTGTGTGTATGGATAGGTATGTACTATGGAGAACTTTGAAAGTTATTCAAAGAAAAAGCTCCTGGTTTTATTACAAACTGCATGATCTAGATTAACCCATGCTGTCTACACTGGGAGAGGAACGTTCTCAATAGAACACTGAACCATAGACATGCCTGTGTTCCGGTTACATATGGGGCCCATTCACCAGTGGACTGATGTACGAGACTTGTATCTTTTGCCAGATTTTAAGCATCAATTTCCAATATACATGCGGGATCATTTTAGTCGTATGATCAAATCTAAAAGAGATATAAGTGACAACTATGGCATTGTTGATCTTTCCAAACACAATGAAAAGACCAGTAAAATGGTACATCATAGTATAGAAAGTCCTTGGGATCCAGAATCAGACTGCTGCCTTTGACTCACAACCCTATTATCTGCTAGTAATGTGTGCTTCTGTGTGGATACATATTCACAACTCAAGTCCAACCCCAATCCTCTAATAAGGCAGACTTTGTTCATCATACACATTTCCCCCAAAATCTTCTTGGCTTTCCTCCAATATAGAGCTGGCAATTTTTTTTCCTCCACTTCACTTCCTTCATTTGCTTTTGTTTGGGGGCCCTAAGAGGGAGAAAATAGGATGGAGGCCTGAACTCTTAACTAAACTCATTGTCTACTTGGCCAAACTCTGTTTATTTTGCTCAATTCAACCCTGTGAGTTCCAGAATCAAACTGTGAACGCCTGTTCTGCATTATGAAAGTGTTTCCCCAAAGTACCTCACCAGATTCCTGATTCAAGATACTCTATTCAACAGTGTGTTTCTCCCTTCTAAAAAGATTTGCCCTCTGATAAATCCTACCCAACAATGTACAGTTATTTTGCCCTTGTCATCAATTCCCTTTAAATAGAATTTCACTAAAATGCTTTATCCTGCTGGGGATAATCAGCAGAAGTGGTAATTGGGGGATGAATAAAGACAAAAGGAAAAATAGTAAAAGCAGATGGCAAAGCAGAAGTGCAAAATTTTACCATAAAACCATGGGAGAGGAGAAGGAATGTGAGGTAGAGTCAATACAGAAAAGCCCTCTTGCGTCTGCTAGAAGGGAAAGAGTAAAGTTCTGTTCAGCAGGTGCAAAGACTCTGGCTCTTTGAAGTTATGACTCTAGGACCCTAAGGGAATAGCAGGTTCAAGTAAACATCCCTGAGTTATAAAATAAAAGGCACTGAATAGGATATAACCAGAAGACATAAACTCAATATGCATGTAGTTCAGAGGGAAATCCTGAGGAGTTTCTAGCAAACAACAGGTGATAGGTATACAGAAAAGGTATGGAATTAAGACAGGTTATAGCATTCCTTCCAAATTTTATTTACTTAATATATTGCCCATAATACTTTATTTCAGAAAAACACTCCATTCCCCCCCCAAATCATTCTTCATAGATTTCCCTGCAGCCTACTTTTATAGAATTTCTAGTCTATGAGAGATGCCAAGGAGATCTCACTTCAGCTGAGACTTCCAAGGGAGTTAGCCAGAAGATCTGGAGGAAAGATGCTTCTGGCAGATGGAAGAACTAATATGAAAGTCTAAAGGCAAGAATGAGCCCAAGATGTTTGAGGAACAACAGAAAAAGCCCATTCTGCTGGAGAAAAGTGAGCCAGGAGTCAAGTTTAAGGGATGGGATCGGAGTGGGCGGTGTCCAAAGTGAGTAAGTAGCATAAGCTGATGTGAGGGAGAGGAGGGGGCATTTGAGCCCTATTCTGCAGAGACTGCTCTGCCTGCTGTGTGGACAGCAGATTGAAGAGAAACAGGAGTGCGAGCACAAACACACAGTATGACACCCCTGCCTGTCCATTAGCAAGGAGCAATCCGGTCCAACATCCTAGCCACACTGGCAGGTGGAGAATGGAGATAGTTCTCAGAGGAGTTGACCGACTTTGCTAAGATTCTCAGCACGGGTGGAAAACCAGTGCTCATTCTCCTAATAGATTCTTATACACCAATATTTTTAAATGAATATAGCTCATATACTGTGGGTGGGACCGAACTATGCTTCAGAAATCTCCCAAATAGAACCATGTAAGTCTGACCATAGGTACGCATGGGATTTCATGGGCATCTGAATGCTTCTCCTCTTGACATGGGACACCAACCATGTAGAAGGTAAAGCATCTTGCTTCTCATACTGCATTATTATTATATCCTCTAGTTCTCTGCCATTTCAGTTAGTTATTTTTTTGTTTTGTGTCACTGAATCGTTGTTGCAGTGCCAGTCGTTAAAAAGTATATCTGTAACAATGATTATTGCAGCTTGGAACACCAATATGACATGGAAAACAAAACAAAGGTCTTCTTTTTCACTTTAAAAAAAATCAGATCACTATTTTTAAAAAAGTAAGCTGAAATATGATGGAAATAATTAAAGTGGATAAAACCATAGGTGAAATATTTCAAAATGGTCTCTAACTGTAGCTTTTTAATACTACTGCATGAAATCAATGTTTTGATTCTGATCAAAGTTTGCCTTTGAAAACTGTAATATAAAAAACAGCTTAATACACTCATTTAGGCATTAATGTATGGTAAAATATGGTAAAAAAAATCGACTACATACACTACTTAACTTCTATATGGACATTATAAAATGAATATAGTGAGAAAGTCTTGCAATAAATTACAAAGAACTGCAATGTTAGGTTATTAGTGTAAAACATCTACAAACATGCCTGTCCAAATTTTTTACCTAAGAAACTAAAGCTTTAATGATTGGCTTAAAGCTATATTTTCCTTTTTAATATAATTATTCATAAATCTGAATCAATCCAGAATTGGGAATGAGAAATGAATCAGATATATTTTAATTTAAGAACAAGACAAAACTTCACTATTTTAATTTAAAAACAAGACAAAATTTCACTGTGCACACCTCTGGAGGGATACTGTATAATGCCTAAAGTTCTTATATCTGAGGAGCTCTCAGAATTATGAATTCTCCTGTAGCTTAAGAATAGCTGAGGTGCTTTTCTCACAGTTGCAAGAACATGGAGAGAAGTGAAGGGAAACCATATGCAGAACTTGACTCCCATCACTGTATTGGCTAAAAGTGGGGTTCTGGGGCCAAGCTGCCTGGAGATGAATCCCAGGTCTGTCCCTTGCTAGCCATGTCCTCATCAGCACCTCTTCTGTGCCTTAATTCCTCCATCTGTAGAATGGGCATGATGGCCTAACTTAATTTATAATGTAATGAGTGTAAACTGAGCTAATGCATGTGAGGTTCTTAAAAGGACACATGAAAAATGGCCAGCAAAATCCAGTTCACCGTCTGCTATGTGGTAGATACTTTACACACCTTATTGGTTAAGGAAGTAAAAATAATTTAGGGTATGGCTTACTGACAGTGGCATTACTAGCATTTTGGGCCAGGTGATTTCTTTACTTCAAGGGGGCTGTTTGCATCGTAAAATGCCTGCATGTCCCCCTTCATGATGTCTGACTTTGCATCTAGAATTTGCCAAACATTCTAAATCACCCGTGACTGGAAGCTATGGGCTTAGAGTATCCACCAACCATGGCATCAAACACCCCGGGAACTTGACACGCATATGAATGAGCACAAACTTCACCTTCCGAACTAGGGTTTCCACTGCCAGTTAGAACAGCCGAATCCCCATGTTCTGTGAATCCCGCACCTGCCTCCATTATCAAAGCGTTTATGTTGTGTATCCTATTTCTCCAAACAGCGGTCACTTTCAATAAACCGTCATATGGAGTAATTAACAACCATAAGAAATGTATGAGCACAAATTCCAGTTGCCTAATTTCCTCTTTCTCAATCCTGTTGTACTCCTAAGAGTTCTCTGTTTGCCCTCACACCCCCTCACAGCCATTTCTCCTCCAAACCTGAGATTTCTTCCATGTGTATTGGCTAAGGTGGTGGCCTATGACTCTTCCTAGTTTCTATAAGGCAACTAGTAGCAGGTCAAAACTTTTTTAGAGTGCTTTATTTAAGAGGTGATATTTACAAATTCAAGGTTCGAGTTACCCAGGTTGGATACTACCCTGCCACGAGATCACTAGGAGACACTGGACACATTTCCTTCGGTTACTAAGTTAGCCGAAGATTCTCAGCTAAGGGAAAGGGCAAAGTAGGTCAGTGCTTACCTAATATTATTTCCTTATTCCTATCACCATTCCCTTGGAATGAATTAGGGATCCGACATTAATATCACTTACTAACATCAGAGGGTAAGAGGAGAAAGAAGGCAGAGTGGGAAGAAGGAGAGAAAGGTTTGGGTATGCTAGAAAGATGGAGGAACTTTCTGGATGGAGGGAGGTAGGATGGAACGGCCATCCAGCTTGAAACTGTTGGAACCCCAGTCTAAAGCAAAAGGACCAGATAAGTACTCAATTTATACTTTGATCTTCTCTGCCCAAAGAAGCTATTCCACCTCACCATTAGGGAAGGACATGTCTAAGATTTGTTCTCTTTCTCAGAAGACGGATGGCTCTTCTAAAGTCAGCTGTCTGGTGGTCCTAGAGGACAACGACTTTGAATTCACTTTTCCTGTTTTAGGGCAATTCTTTCATGTTCAGTATCCAAACATAGTTGCTTTCAGATACTTTAACTTGATAAAACAAAGGAAGCAATTACAGAGTATTTATGGTGGTAGTTTTTCCACATGAACCCAACAACCATTCAAGGAACATCAAAAGTAACCCTTTCTTAGTGTTTCAATGTGCAGTCCTTAGCCGTGTGCTTTGCTTCACATAACATTTGACTAAATTGAAGGCTTTAGAAAGTTCAATCTTTCAAATGTAATAATCATGTAAGTATAAGATTGGATTTTATATCAAACTAGTATTTTTGTAAAATCAGATCTCTCTTGCTCTAATATCTCAGCAAACCTGGGCGCTCTCTTTATGGATTGTCCATTACATTCCATGGTTGTCAAGGGTTCTTTTCATTTCGTTTTTTCTTTTTCAAGTAAGTCAGTCTCCTTCCTCTTTTTCTCAGACTTGTTCTCCCTTATTTTTAAGGAGATGCCAAATTAAGTCACTCATATAAAAACAGACTAGGGTCACTTAAAAATTATTTTTTGTAACAGAAATACTGAATTCTATTTTTCTCTTTTCTCTTTCACAATAAAACAGGCAATAACTACAATGCCTTTGACTTTCCCAAGAAATTCAATAGACTAAAACCACATAAATGCATACATTCCTATGATTTTTTTCTCCTGCCTTGGTAAAAGCTAGAGGGGAAATCCCCCAAGTAAGTCAGCATAAATTTTCCTCCTCCTCCATTGTAATTGTCATCTGTAGCTATAATTCTGGAGTTTTCTGTAAGAGACACAAAAGGAGAATATAGACTCTTCAGAGAAAAAACTCCTAACAACAAAACAAACATGACACGGAAACATTAGCTAACCGTCACTGTGGGAATGGCCATTAGAGCAGTTACTGTCCTAGATGGTGTGACCGGCCACATGGACACCCCTTCAGGTGAGCACATCCTTCTCACAAACATGCCACTATCGGCCGTCCGCTGTTGACACCTATACTCTTCACTAAGAACTGCCCGGAGGTGATCTAAGCAGAACTGACCCACCCAAGGCTTTGCTGTCTACAGGAGGGCAGCCACTGGCTCATGACTAACAAATTTAGGAATACAAATGCGTGCCCCTTTTTCCCTAATTTGAGACAACTCTGGTGGACTTCCCATGGGACCAGCAGAGTCCTCAGTTCTGACTTGTCAGATAAGGCGACATCCCAGTGGAATGTGAATTTCAGATAAACAACCAATAATTTTTAAATATTATTTATACATTTATTTTCAGGGGAAGGAGCAGAGGAAGAGAGAGAATCTCAAGCAGATTCCCTATGAAGCACAGAGCCCAACACAGGGCTGGATCTCAAGACTTTGAGATCATGACCTGAACTGAAACCAAGAGTCGGATGCTTAAACGACTGAACCACCCAGGAGCCCCAGCCAATAATTTATAACTATAAGTATGCCCCATGAAATATTTGGGAGTTACTTATATTAACAGTATCAATTTTCTATCTAAAATCTAAATCCAACAGGGCATCCTGTTAGTTTTATTTTGCTTTTGTTTTTCTAAACCTAGCATCCTTATTGGGTAGCATCCATACCGCTGGTAAGCAGCTCAGCCTTCCATAGCTCCTTACAGGTGCATACTCCAAGAACATTCCAGTAAACATTTTGCACATATCCATTTCAGAGCCTATTTCAAAGGAATTCAACATAAGATAGAAATATTTTCTAAAACAGTTCAGATGAAGATATTTTCTTTTCTGTTTTAAAGATTTTATTTATTTGACAGAGAGAGAGAGAGAGAGAGAGAGAGAGAGAGAGAGAGAGAGAGAGAGAGTCCAAGAAGGAACAGAAGCGGAGGGAGAGGGAGAGGGTGAAGCAGGCCTCTCGCTGAACAGGGAGCTGATACGCGGGACTGGATCCCAGGACCCCAGGATCATAACCTAAGCGGAAGGTAGATGCTTAATCAACTGAGCCCCCCAGGCACCCTGAAGATATTTTCATACATTTACTTATATTGAACTGAACTCTCTTCTTATGCTTGTGTTTTAATACAGTGACTGCTGTTTATAACACAAACACTGATGGTATAAGCTTTACTCATCAAATATTTCTCCTTTCTGAAAAATGGAGTAAGAATTAGACTAAACAAACAATTTAATAAAAGAACAGTGCACTGTTGGGTTGTACACATACATGTACTCCTAACACATGTATCTGACTGTCTCACTTCTCTAAGATGAGCCTCTGAGAACTTCACTCTCTGGAACAAAGTTCTGAGATACCAGTAAGTGAAAAGGATCTCTTCTCTCCTCTCTCTCTCTCTCTCTCTCTCTCTCTCTCTCTCTCTCTCTCTCTCTCACACACACACACACACACACCAAGTCACAATTTTCTCGCATGTTTCACTCTTTTAGGTCAAAGATAGAACACACAGTTCTTCCTGTTAACCACTGAAATCAGATGGTATTTCTCAGGGTGCTGGGGCTAGAACCCTTGAGCAACTATCTGATTTTTATTAGGACAAAATTGATATGAACAATGAAAATGACCCTCAACAGAAGCACTAGATCTAGGAGAGGGACCAGGGAGAAACAATGTATTCATTTATTTACTGTCCCTTTGCTTTTTAAAATGCATATGCCTTTATTTCTTTTTTCAAAACTCTAATATTTCTCAATGATTTTAGGATTAAGTATAAAATCTTTATCACAGGCTAGAAAGTCTTGCCTAACTCATGTCCCTTCTTTCCTATTGTCCCAGTTCTGCTTCATACCATACCTCTCCTGGCTCTCTATGTTCCAGCCACACCAGCCTTTGTAAGGGATTTTCACATATTACAAAGCCTTTGACCATGATGCCATCTGCCTGAGATCTGCTTTTCCTGCTGTACTTCAACTAGCTATTTTCTGTTTGTTTGTTTTTTGATCTCAACTAAAAGATCCCTTCTGTAAGGAAGCTTCACCGCATGACCTAGATGAAGTTCAGTCTCCTAGCACCTCCAGGACTCCTCAGCATTGTGATTAGCCATCATGTTGCCCAAACTATACGTACGCTAAAAAAGGACAGGTATCAAACTAAGTGCTCAAGAAATATCTACTGAAATCTTGCCATTTGAAATGACATGGATGGAACTGAAGAGTATGATGCTAAAAGAAGGAAGTCAGAGAAAGACAAATACTGTATGATTTCACTCCCATGTGGACTTAAGCAACAAACAAATGAGCAAGGGAAAAAAGAGAGAGAGGCAAACTAAGAAGGATACTCTTAACTCTCGAGAGCACACTGATGGTCACCAGAGGGGAGGTGGGTTGGGTAATGGGGGAAACAGGTGATGGGGATGAAGGAGGGTACTTGTCGTGATGAGCACGGGGTGGTGTATGGAAGGACTGAAGCATAACACTGTACACGTGACACTAATATAACACTGCATGTAAACTCCCTGGAATTTACATTGAGGAGTAAAAAACAAATCATTAAAAAAAGAAAGAAACATCCACTGAAAGCCTACAGCATTCTTTATTCGAGATCTCTACTCTGGGTCTCATTAACCCTAAGTAACATACACCTCTCCCCAGTTCATTTTTCTGATTTTCTAACCCGAGGCAAACCAGAAGCTGCAAACAGACACAAAGCAGAAAGAGGATATTAGAATTAGGTGCGGCAGGTGCAGTGATGGGAATGGAAGTGGGTCATAAAAATGAACGCAAAGCAAGCTCAGAAAGAATACACATCCTGATTTAATGAGGACCGTTGTCCACTGCAGGGTTTGTTTTTGGTTTCGTCTTGTTCTGTTTGCAAATTTAACTGAAGAAATCAAGTCAGCTTTGCTTCTAATGAAGTTAGATATTGTAACGGAAGTCAAAGTCGTGACCTTTATAAACAATACGTTATGGTTTTCTACTCAGATAGTACATTCTATTAATGAAAAAAATTTAAAAATCTAAGAAAGGAAAGGGAACATATAGAAAAACGTAGAGCTTAACAGCATGGCTCTCTGAAATATTAGAAAGTTAAGGCACCTATACCAATAAGAAATAATTTGAGATGTTTTAGCCCAAGGATTAAAGATCTGGAAATTCTTAAAAGGACCCATTAAAATTTCAAACACACAAAGCAGTTCACTTAACTGATTTTTATGTATGTTTTTCACCTTTATGATAGCTCTGACTTTCTTTAACCTACACACCAAATAGGCTGTGATGAAAAAGGAGAAAGGTCATATATATTCTGCTTCTCTAATGTAAAAGAAATGTATTTATTTTAGGTACCATTTATGGTACTTACCACATACGCCTTTATGACTGAACAGATAAGCCATTACAAACCCAAGATTCAAAACTGCTTCCCATTTTTTGGGGAAAAATCAATGTATGGTAGTCTAATAATTTAAGATTAATATTAAACAAAGTGCACATTCTTGTCTCTGTTGTGACTCCCCCAACCCTGGTTTGAAATGGAAGAAATGGGTTACCACTTGATCCACAGAGAATGGTTATTAAAAGTGGACCAGAGAACAATAATGTCAAAATCCATCACGTCCTGATTTAAGACATGAAATTTTTAAAAAAATATTTTATGTATTTATTGACAGAAAGAAACACAGCTAGAAAGGGAACACAAGCAGGGGGAGTGAGAGAGCAAGACGCAGGCCTCCTGCCGAGCAGAGAGCCCAATACAGGGATCAATCCTGGGACTCCAGGATCATGACCTGAGTGGAAGGCACATGCCCAATGACTGAGCCCCAAGACACGAAAAATTTTAACAAGGCTTTTCTTTTCCCCGATAGAAAACATGAGTCCCAAATTGAGAAGGTAAGCCCTAAAAAATAACTTCAATGTTTCTGGAAAACCTCATGCATTTCACTAGCAATCACACAAATGTACACTCTTCCTTCGGAACAAGATCCCTTCTCTTTCACCAGGACCAAGAGGGTACACTGCTAGGCAAACCCTGCAGAGTTGACAGGCACCCAAAGCAAAGGACAAAGGAATCGCTAAATAAGAACAACATAAATCGTCACCCATCAACCCAAGAGCATCCAGCCGAGGTGATAGAAAATATCAGCTGTAGGTTGTACTGTGGACACACACCTTATCTTTGGATTGGATGGGGAGGGGTCTACAAACAGGAACCCCTGCCTTGATGACCTTAGTCATTTGCTTTCAGCAAAGCCATCCTGGGTCCATAAAATAAACTTTCTGTCTTGTGCCTTGAACTAAAAACAATTTTTAAGATGCTGACACTGAAAAAAAAAAACCACCCAAATAATAAACTCCAAAATTTGGAAACATATCCAATAACTCTGTATATTATTAGATATCTCAACATCAAAAATGACTTGCAAGCAGCTTCTCTGGAGGCCAAAAAAGGGAAAAACACTTTAACTCATGTTTTAAATATTGATGTTTAGATAGTGTTTACTTACCAAATATGCAACATCTGCCCCTCCTTATCCTGAGTAGCTAGCTCACTTAGAGATTTATGAGGACGCCTACCTGAAACCATAAAATGTCTTGGAGCTTAACAGACTCAACTGTATGCCTAATTAAAATCATGTCTAAGTTGGTGTCACAGGCACTTTTTGTGAGAAGAAATCATGAGCTGACAGAGTATGAATGGTCAAAGATAATGGGAAGATTGATTCTCATTTATAATGTCATCTTTGCATAGATGTAGATTTTATCCTCCACAAGAGGCAAAAGGCCACCACTACCAACAGAGGCTGTTTACTGGATCCTTAAGTGTATACTGACACTCTCCTAAGCAACCTTACATCTACTAACTCGCTGAAATAGTGAATTACTATTCATTGCATTTTCACGAGTCAACTGAAGCAGAGAAAGCAAAAGAAAGTAAACAAAGACTATTTCAAAAAAGTCTGATGGGGCCTAAGTCTGCATCGGGACTCAGAATGCTTCTCAACACGGAAATTAAAATAAATGTCATCAAAAGAGTAGTCTCATGGAGGTAAAATCTATTAATCAAAGTGACTTTAATTATGTGTTATTTTTTAAAAAATAGTCTTTATAAATGATATCCTAATATCTGAGACATTTAATCTTTGGGGTTCTTCCTTGATTTGACCAATGGGACATTTTGAGTCTTGCAGTGTCCAGGGGGTGATAGAAATACACCTGAGCGACTGAAATAAGGACCACTGGAAGATAGGTCATGGGAAAAATCAATTGTCAAAATGATCAAAAAAAGAATTTTGATACACAATATAAATCTGTTTCTTAGTCTTTGCTTGTTTTCTGCTTTCCATGTCATGTCTTTCTACACACCTCCCTTGAATAAAGCAACATGATGTTAGTCTTAGAAAAATTTAAGAATAGTGTAGGATTTAACTAGATGTCATGTAATTGCTATATATTTTCATAATTATACATCTCTGGGCCTGATTAGGAATATTTGTCAGATGCATATTTTTAATATAAGTAACCTGAGAACAGTTTATTAGAAATCTGGTAAATGACACTTTTTTATTACAATGCATTCCTTAATAATCATTCCAATATTATATAATCTCAGAGAGTAAATTTACCACTTCAAGTCATTTTTTTTTTTAAGATTTTATTTATTTGACCGAGAGAAACACAGCCAGAGAGGGAACACAAGCAGGGGGAGTGAGAGAGGGAGAAGCAGGCTTCCCGCCGAGCAGGGAGCCTGATGCGGGACTTGATCCCGGGTCTCCAGGATCATGACCTGGGCCGAAGGCAGTCGCTTAACCAACTGAGCCACCCAGGCGCCCCATTTACCACTTCATTATAAAAGTAGCTCACGCATTAACACATTGACTAGTGAATGAAAAATGACCCCCTGTTCCAAAAGGTTTAAAACAAGGTTTATGCCCTTGGGGTGCCTGGGTGGCTCAGTTGGTTAGGTGACTGCCTTCGGCTCAGGTCATGATCCCGGAGACCCAGGATCGAGCCCCACATCAGGCTTCCTGCCAAGCAAGAAGCCTGCTTCTCCCTCTCTCACTCCCCCTGCTTGTGTTCCCTCTCTAGCTGTGTTTCTCTCTGTCAAATAAATAAATAAAATATTTTTTTAAAAATAAGGTTTATGCCCTTACTGATTACCTAAAAATAAGCTTTTTTATTTTTTAAGATTTTATTTATTTATTTGACAGAGAGAGAGCGATCTCAAGTAGGCAGAGAGGCAGGCAGAGAGAGAGGAGGCCTGATGCGGGCCTCAATCCCAGGACCCTGAGATCATGACCTGAGTCGAAGGCAGAGGCTTCCAGGTATCCTAGAAATAAGCTTTGATTCCACATCTGACTCCAAATTTTTTGTAGAGGTGAGGTGAGTCACAGCTATATGGAAATAACTAGCAGACCATGAGATAATTAAAATTGGCTGCTTGTTTTATAAAATAGCCATTCATGGAAAAATGAAGAACATTTGCCTCTGTGTAGAATGGGACTCTGTCTAGAATAGACCATAAATTCCAAAATCTAAAACAAATAAGACTTTGTGGGTTGTTTGTTTGCTTTTGGTTCTGGTTGGCTTTGCTGAGGAAATTCACAGGTAAAGGCATTTCTGTCTTTTGCTCTCTTTTTTTTTTTGAGCTTGATTTCTCAGATGTTGTGCCCCATCGTGCCGCATAAATTCAAGCTACCTGCTTGCTTGGGGTGCCTGATGGCTGCCTGGTTGTGGCCTCTGCAGACACACAGCGATGGGTCTGAAATAAGGATCAGAGAGCAGGGAGCTGGCAGGGTGAGTGTGGGAGGGGTACAGCTGAAGGGAGTGGGCTTTCCAACTGTGTAACGATTTCTAACTAGCAAAATCCTACATTAAGTCAATTACAGCTTTCTAAGACCTTTGGTGATCTGCTCAGGAGTATTTGTCTTCCCATTTAACAGAGAAACACACAGAAGAGGGAAAGTGAAAAATCTACAGTACTCACTGGGTGGAATTGATGCACTAGGAATGAGGTTTTGTGGATTCGTCTTTTTTTTCTCTTTTTTCTCGTTTCTTCTGCAAATTCAGGGAGCACACAGCGAGCACTTGAAAAGGTACGGCTTTATTACCTTTCTTTTGGGGAGAGCACTG
Organism: Spilogale gracilis; assembly: GCA_004023965.1. Classification (NCBI taxonomy): domain Eukaryota; kingdom Metazoa; phylum Chordata; class Mammalia; order Carnivora; family Mephitidae; genus Spilogale; species Spilogale gracilis. Next base: position 99,562 of record PITA01006227.1, read on the forward strand.
CTTTCATGTTATCTTACTGAACAATCACAACAAATGTCCTGCTCAGACTTGTCTTCTCCCTTGCACCTGAAAACAACCTAGCTCCTGTTCTCCAGGCCCATTTCCATTTTCAGCCAAGGAGTCGCTCTTCTAGGGACCCAAAGTTTCCCTGCAAGTCTGTTTACCTGTTTCATAATCATTTGAGGGCAATTCTTGGGTGGCTTAGTGAACAAAGAACAACAGAAGGAAGAAAAATGAATAAAGCTACAGAGAATTAGAGCCTCTCCTTCATCTGCTTAAGTGGGACCTCCCTGCGGACCACATATGTTCATATTTATAAAAGAAGCACATTTTGGGGCGCCTGGGTGGCTCAGTTGGTTAAGCAACTGCCTTCGGCTCAGGTCATGATCCCAGAGACCCGGGATCGAGCCCCACATCGGGCTCCCTGCTCGGCGGGAAGCCTGCTTCTCCCTCTCTCAGTCCCTCTGCTGTGTTCCCTCTCTAGCTGTGTTTCTCTCTGTCAAATAAATAAATAAAATCTTTAAAAAAAAAAAGAAGCACATTTTAATTTATTTTAGAAATATTGTGCTCTCTCTATAATTAATTTGGAAAAAGTAATCAGCAAGTTCTATAACCATTCCCTCAATTCAGGATACAAGACAGATTTTGCAGTTTTGTGGGTGGGCACTTATCTCTCAATGCACAGTTCAATTCTATAAACCATAACAACTTTCACACCAGTGACACACACAGCAACACACACACACACACACACACACACACACACACACACAGGTGCACACATGTCAGACAAATATAAGATCCTGATTCTGAAAATAGATAGAATGTTTGTGAAAAGTAGAGATTTTTTTGTAGTCTGGATAGATGAATGAAATAAAAGTCATATTCAAATCCACGGTTGAGGGTACTCTCTTCGATGCATTTTCTGATTAGCCTTTAACTATCTTAGAACTTCCCTCAGAAAAGTAGGCATCTTATGGATTTAGATCCTAACTGTTTGCCATGTATTAGAAGGAAACTCTGAATTTATTTTTACCATACATCTCAGACAAAATATTAAATAAATATATATTCATATATCCATATATATATTCATATATCCACATACATATATATATATACATATCTACACACACATATATATATATATTTATATATATATATATATGTAGAGACATTGGGAAATAGTGAGAGACAGAGAGAGAGCACGATTATCCGTAGTATATGAAAAAGAAGATAAAACAACTTTCAATTAATGCCAGCAGGTATTTGAGAAAGAATCATGACAATAAAAGCAAGTGCGTTGTGGGGGCGCCTGGGTGGCTCAGTTAGTTAAGCCCTTGCCTTCAGCTCAGGTCATGATTCCCGAGTCCCGGGATCAAGCCCCACATCGGGCTCCCTGCTCAGTGGGAAACCTGCTTCTCCCTCTCTCACTCCTCCTGTCCTTGAAATTGTCTCTGATTTCCTTGAACTTTGAACTGGGCCACAGGGTGATAAAGCAGGCTTACTTAGTCGGAAAGCACTCTCACTCAGGCAGAGGTCTCACTTTCTGTATGATTCCTCTCTAAATGCCTGGTCCTCTCCTTACATAAGAGCATTGCTCATTGAGGTCAGTTAAAGTTGAGGGGTCAGATTTTACCAAGCTGCTTTCTATTAAATCCTACAAAGATGTGCCCATTCTTTAGAACCTACATGTAACCATCCCTTATTGGGATCCAACACAAATTATGAGACCTAAGAAAATATTCTGTATATCTCCTATTAAAATTCTGACCTATCATAGACAGAAAAGACCAATTCTAAAAGGAATTAATATGAACTTTTGATCACAATAAGCTGATAGTGACAGACAGTAACGTTGGTATGTATAAAAATTCAACATAGCTCAGCTTGAAATATAGACTTGAACAAAACTGAGGAAGTTGAAGAATGAAATGGGAAAAACTCAAAGAAGCAGAAAAGAAAAATAAGCAAAAATATATATTTTATTGAGAGGCAAATGCAATGGGCTTCAACAGTTTGATGTGGCTCTTAAGAAGAAGGCCATCCTCTCATGAGGCCCTAGTAATAAAAGCAAACAGATTATGAGGACAGCCGTGCTGTGTTTTACGGGTGTTTCCCATCTGTGAAGTATTTTGATAAAACACTGCTATTTACCCCATTACAGAAGGAGTTGCTTATTGTGCCCTCGTAGATGTTCATGACGTTACCTGGAAATAGATCTCCCCGCATCTGTGACCAGCGACTCTGCTGACAGACAACCACTTTGAAGGTTTTAGGGAAGGAGGTTGAGGTCCACTAGGAAAACAGTTGGGGAAAATGCTGATGCTGGACTTCAGATTTCATGGGTACTGCCCTCACTTTTTACTTCCCAGTTAAATATACTTTTAAAATGTTCTTAGCTGTGTGTTTCAAATGCTCTCATTCAGGTGGGTGGGTGGCTCAGTCATTAAGCATCTCCCTTGGCTCAGGTCATAATCCTGGAGTTCCTGGATTGAGTCTGCATCTGGCTCCCTGCTCAGTGGGAAGCCTGCTTCTCCCCCTCTCACTGCCCCTGCTTGTGTTCCCTCTCTCTCTGTGTTTCTCTCTGTCAAATAAATAAAATCTTTAAAAAACAATGCTCTCATTCTCTCTGCCCAGCAGAAAGCCATTAAGATTTCACTCAGGCTGGTTCTAGATTCTTCATAAAATTAATAACTTTGTTGTAAGTCCCTCAAGAGGGAGAAATTATATTTTTCTTTTTT
>PITA01006228.1:0-99539 GCA_004023965.1 Spilogale gracilis
CTTTCGTTTTGGGGTATTTGTTTTCAATGGTTCAGCTCTGCGGGCTTCCTCCCCCACTCCCCTGTCTCTGGGGGCAAGCCTCCAGACCCTCTTATTTGTTTCTACCTTTTTGCCGATGTTCCTTGTCTCTCGTGGCAGTCCAGAAGTGGGAAATATCACATTTCAGGCTGATTTCATGGGTGTTCACGGTGGTCTTGTAGTGGTTTTTTTGCTGGAATTCAGCTCTCTTCAGGGAACTCCCCGAAATGTGGTCACCTGGCCTTCTGCCATCTTGACTCCCCCTTACTAGAGTTTTTGAGGTCCCTTGATTTTCCTTCTGAAAGAACAAGGATGTGTCACGTGAGGCAAATTCATTTGTTTCTCTGTTCAACAAATATTTACTTAGGTTTTACCATGTATCAGTTTCATTCACTTAGCTTTACCATGTATTAGTATCATCCTTGCTTCAAGATGTGGAACACTGAGGAAGGGAAAAGATGCTCGAATCTTCATAAAATTTATTTTTGCAATGGGCAAAGAGAGCTAATAAACATGTCAACAAATAGTTAAATACACTTAAATAGCCAAGCTCCAGGAAAAAGCTCCAAAAGATATTGCAGGGCATCAGTCAGTTAAATGCCCAGTTCTTGATTTCAGCTCGGATTATCTCAGGGGCCAGAGCTGGAGGATGATGCTGGACTTTGCAACCTGGGGGTGAAACCTACAGAATTATTTCGAAAGTTTTTGAACATTACTAAAGATCTTTACACAGTGAATGTTTTAAGTGAATGAGTTATAAGTGAAGACATGCTACAGAAATCAAATATGCAATAACATTGAAATTTTTAGACCTTATTTAAAACATGTTCTCACTCATTTTTCACTTATTCAACAAATATCTAGTAGCCATATATTAAAAATTTATATAATTGTATTGACCTAAATTCCATTGTATTTTCTTAAGATACAGTGATAAACCAAACCTATTTTTCTCACTGTCTTCCTTGGCTGGGGCTGTGATAACAACATATGAGAAGCTGGATGACCTGAACAAGAGATACTTACTTTCTGTTGTTATGTTATAGCTAGAAAGATGGAAAAGTAAAGTTATGGAGGCTGGTCAGAGTGCCAGTGTTGTCTGTCTCTGGTGAGGTCTCTCCTCCTGATTTTAGACAACCACCATCTCACTGTGTGCTCCTGGGACCTCTTCTCTATTATAGTGCCAAGAGAATAAGTCAGTTCTCCAGTAGTTTTTGTTATAAAATCACTAAACTGGTTGTATGAGGGCAGGACCCTTATGATCTCGTTTCATCTTAAATAACCTCCTTATGCTCTCAAATTCCAGACAGAGTCATACTGGGGGATATGGCTTAAACACATAAATTGGGAGGGGGGTTACAATTGAATTTGTAACACTCATAAAAATGAAAATCATGTGTATTAATTTATAACAATAAGGTAAAACCTGAACTAGTACCTCGTCCTTATTTTCCTGTAAATAAAATAACTTCAGTTCTTTTGGGCTATTTTTATTTGCATGAAGAACTTGTTTAAAGCTTCATTTTTGCTCATCCAACATACAGTTAGTTACTGTGTTTTTCAGGTTGTTGTCCTAAGACTGCCTTTATCAGAATCACTTTCCGAGCTGGTTAAAATTTTGATTCTTTTATTTTACTTAGATCCAGAATTAGACTCTGTGAGCAGAAAACCCTGTCCTTGGGATTTTAAGTAGGATTCTGATGAGCAGAAAGCTTTGAGAACCATGTACTAGAAAGGAACTGCATGATTAATCAAAATAGGAAAGCAACTTGCATGCTAAAGAAGAGTTAGCATTTTCCATAAAGTTTGCAGCATTTCAGGAGCTCAGTGAATCCATCCTGGGGACAAACATCATTATCCCCTTTAAACTAGATCCTCAAAGGGAATGTGCTCTTCACATCATCACTTCTGGTAAAGGAGTGGTATTACTGATAATGGGAAATTAAACTCATCAACCATAAATGTGCTCATACCTTCAAACCCACACCTGTCTCATTCTCTCCTCTAACAAATGTAAGTCTATAAATGTCTATCAAGAGAACCAGATGCTCTTCCATAGAAACTTGAATATAATTATAAGGAGCCATGAACACCTGTGCTCAATGCTTTGATATCAGAGTTTCAAGAACTAAGATTGTGTCTAATGGATTTGAGCATCAAGACTTTTTAAGGTGAATGTGGCAAGAGATGGCTTCTTTCTCCACTTTAAGTTTGGCAGCTGGCAGACAGAGATGTTAAAAAGTTCTGTGCTCAAAAACTGAAAGGTTTCTTAGCCATTTTTAATAAACTTCACCTGTAGGCCAGTTACAATATGTCATTTGCTTTTCCCATCTCTCAAAGACCTACCTCTTTAAAGCTTGTATAAATTATGAGAAATAAATAAGTAAAAAAAATTATCATGTGGATATCTAACAATGAAATAGTGGAATTTGGGGGTGTAGTAAAGCCCATAAAGCAGTAACGCTACTGGGTGAGGATTAGTGCGGCTGAGTGGCTCTTATGAACCCCATAGTGCATAGGAGGCTTGAATAAATAGATGAAGATTATATAAATAGAAGAGACAAGACAAGTGTCATGGTGTCAGCAGCAGGACACCATGTGTTAATTAAGAATTTTATGGATACTTAACAATACAGATATGAAGATTATACATGTAATATACATATATATTATTAATTAAAAAGTCATGAAAATGGGATATCTCTTCATTTCTAGTTTCCTCAGTTTCTTTTCACCATTGTTGTATAGTTTTGAGTGTACAGATTTTTCACTTCATTAAACTTATTTCTAAGTATTTTATTGTTTTAAATGCTATTATAAATGGGATCTTTTTAGACTTCTTTTTGATACTTTATTGTTAGTCCGTAGAAGCCCCACTCATTTTTGTATCGTAAAACTTCAGTGCATTCATTTATTCTGTTTTTAATGGAGCCTTAAGAGTTTTCTCTATAAAGTTCATGTCATCTGCAACCTGAGGCAATTTTACTTCTTCCTTTCCAATTTGAATACCTTTTATTTCTTTTTCTAGCCTAATTTCCCTGACTTGGCCTTCCAGTACTATGTTAAGGAGAAGTGCAGAATGTGGGCATCACTGTCTTACTCCTGATCACAGAGGAAGAACTTCAATTTTTACTAATGAGTGTGACATTAGCTATGATCTTGGTTTATTTGGTCTTCACTATGTTGAGACACATTCCTCCTATACCAAGTTTGTTGGGAGTTTTTATCATAAAAGAATATTGAATTGAGCTTCATGTTATTGAGAGACGGTCTCATGATTTTTATCTTTCATTCTGTTAATGTTGTATATGAGATTTTTGATTTGCATGTGTTAAAATATCCTTTAGAAACCATCCAGTAGAGATCCATCTTGATCATGGTCGATGATCCTTTTGATATGCACTTGAATTATCTTTGCTAGTAATTTGTTAAGGATTTTTACATTTACATTCATCAGGAGTGTGGGCCTGTAGTTTTCTTTCCTTTTAATAAATATATACCATCCAAGGCAATCTATCGATTCCATGCAATCCCTATCAAAACTCCATTGGCATTTTTTATAGAAATAGAAAAAGACAATCCTAAAACTTGTGTGGAGCCCCAAAAGATACCAAATAGCCTAAATAACCTCTGGGGGAAAACAGAGGGAAAAAACCCACAACAACGAATAAACTTTGGAAAGAAGAACAAAGCTGGAGGCCTCGCATTTCCTGATTTCAAGCTATAATATAAAATTATAGTAATCCAGACAGTATAATACTGGCATAAAGCAGACACACAGGCCATTGGACTGTAATAGAGAGCCCAGACATAAACTGATGCATATATGACAAGGGAACCAAGAACACGCAATGGGAAAAAGGGTAATTCTTCAATATATGGTATTAGGAAAACTGGATATCCACATGAAAAAAATGAAATTTAAACCCCTGTTTATGCTTCTCAAAAGTTAAAATAGAATGAAAACTTAAATGTAAGACCTGATACCATTAACCTCCTAGAAGAAAATGGGAAAAGCTTCTTGAAATGGAGCTTGGGAATGATTTTTTAGATAGAACATGAAAAGCAAAGATGACAAAAAGAAAATCAACCTGTGGGACCACATAAATACTAAAAAGTTACTGCACAGCAGGAAAACATCAACAGAATGAAAAGGCCACCTCTGTAATGGCAAAATAATATTTGTAAAGCATGTATCAGGTAAGACGTTAATATCCAAAATATATATATGGAACTTATACAACTCAAGAGCAAACAAAGACACAGAAAACAATCCTATTTAAAGGTGGGCAAAGGACCTGAACAGACATTTTTCCAGAGAAGACATGCGGATGGCCAATAGGTACGTGAAAAAGATAAATAACAAGTGTTGGTGCAAATGTGGAGACAAGAGAACCCACATGCACTGTGGATGGGATTGTAAATTAGAGCAGCCACTATGGAAAACGGTATGGGTTTTCGTCACTACATTAACAGTTGAACTACCACATGATCTGGCAGTTCCACTTCTGGGTTTTTATTTGAAGAAAAGAAAAACACTAACTCAAAAAGGTAGCAGTACTCCCTCCCATGTTCACTGAAGCATTATTCATGATAATCAAGATAGGAAAATAGTCTGTTCATCGACACAAGAATGAAGAAGATGTGTGTATACACACACACACACACACACTCACTGGAATATAGAAATTTACTTTATCCCAGTGCTTATATATCCATATGTATTCATATACACACAATGTACTATTACTCAGCAATAAAAAGAATGTCATCTCTTCATTTGCAACAGTGTGGACCAACGTTGAGGGCATATGATAAGTAAAATGTATCAGCTTGTGGTATCCAGAGGTGAGTGGTAGATGATGGGCAAAATGGGTGAAGGAAGTCAAAGTACAAACCTCACTTTTAAAATAAGTCACAGGGATGTAATGTATAGCATGGTGACTATAGTTAATAACACTGTACTGCATATTCAAAAGTTGCTGAGAGTAAATCTTAAAAGTTCTCATCATAAGAAAAAAATTGTAACTATCATGATAGATACTAACCAAAATTACTGTAGTGATCATTTCACAATTTATACAAATACTCAATCATTGTGTTGTACACCTGAAACTGTTGTGTTTCAATTATACCTTAATTTAAAAAAAAAAATGGGGGGTGCCTGGATGGCTCAGTTGGTTAAGCTACTGCCTTCGGCTCAGGTCATGATCCCGGAGACCCAGGATCGAGCCCTGCATTGGGCTCCCTGCTCGGCAGGAAGCCTGCTTCTCCCTTTCTCATTCCCCCTGCTTGTGTTCCCTCTCTGGCTATGTTTCTCACTGTCAAATAAATAAAAATCTTTAAAAAAAAATGGCAACTGGATAGTTCAGTGGGTTAAAGCCTCTGCTTTCAGTTCAGGTCATGATCTCAGGGTCCTGGGATCAAGGCCGGCATTGGGCTCTCTGCTCAGCATGGAGCCTGCTTCCTCCTCTCTCTCTGCCTGCCTCTCTGCCTACTTGTGATCTCTCTCTGTCAAATAAATAAATAAAATCTTTTAAAAAAATTATTTCAGGGACACCTTGGGGGCTCAGTTGTTGGGCCTCTGCCTTCAGCTCAGGTCATAATCCTGGAGTCCCAGGATGGATCTCCACATCAGGCTGCCTTCTCAGCAGGAAGCCTGCTTCTCCCTCTCTCCCTCCTGCTGCTTGGGTTCCCTCTCTGGCTGTGTTTCTCTCTGTCAAATAAACAAAATCTTAAAAAAAATTTATTTCATTTTTTATCTTTACTGAATTGTATATATTCAAAGTGTTTAGTGTGATAACTTGACATATTTATAATTTGTGAAATGATTACCACAATCCAGTTATTTAATACATTCATCACCACAAATATTTACCTTTACTGTGTATATGACGAAGTCACTTAAGGTCTACTCTCTTAGCAAATTTCAAATATTCAACACAGTGTTACTAACATATTCACCATGGTGTACGTTAGATTTCCAGAGTTTATTCACCTTATAATTGAAGGCACCCTCTGACCAACATTTGCCTATTCCTCACCCCCCAGTGCTTATAATTACCATTCTATTTTGGGCTTCTGTGAGTTCAACTTTTTTTTTTCTTCCTCTCTTTTCTTAAGGTTTCACATGAAAGGGATACCAGGCAGTTTTTGCCTTTAACTTAGCATGCTTATTTCACTGAGCATAATGCCCTCCAGTTCATCCATGTTTTCACAAATGTATGGATTTCCTTGTTTTTAAGGCTGAATGATATTTCATTGTACAAATATGCCACATTTTCTTTATCTCTTTATCTATTAATGGATACTTATTTTGTTTCCCTGTCTTGACTATAGTGAATAAACCTGCAGTGAAAATGTGAGTACAAATCTCTCTCTGAGATACTGATTTTTTTCTCCTTTGGATATATACCCAGAGAAGGATTGCCAGGTCATATGGTAATACTACTATAATTTCTTGAATACTGTTTTACATAATGGCTGCACTGGCTTACATTCATGACAATAGTGCACAAGGTTTTCCTTTTTCCCATATCCTGGCCGACAGTGGTTATCTCTTGTCTCCCTGATATTAGCCATCTAGACAGGTGTGAGGTGAGATCTCATTGTGCTCCTGGTTTGTATTTCCCTGATGATTAGTAATGTTCTGTATATTTTTATATACTGATTTGGCAATCTCGAATTTCCAATACTGTGCTACATAGAAGTGATGAGAATAAGCATCTTTGTCTTGTTCCTGATCTTAGAGGAAGATTTTTGGCTTTTCACTGTTGAGTATGATGTTAGTTCAAGGCCTGTCCTATATGGCCTTTATTATTTTGAGGTATGTTCCCTCTATATCATACCTACTTTATTGAGCTTTTATAAAAATGGTGTTGAATTTGGTCACGTGGTTTTTTTCTGCATCTGTGGAGATGATAACATGATGTTTATCCTTCATATTGTTACTGTGGTCTATAATGTTGATTTGCAGACATTGAACCCTACTTGCACCCGTGGAATAAGTCCCAATTGATCATGGTGTATGATACTGTTAATACTGAATTTGGGTTCTAGTATTTTGTTGAGGATTATTGTATGTGTATTCGTCAGGGATATTGGCCTGTAATGTGCGTGTGTGCGCATGTGTGTGGCATCCTCGTCTGGTTTTGGTTTCAGTGTAATGCCTTGAAGAATAAGTGGGGAAATGTCCCCTCTCTTCTATTATTGGAAAGATTGGAGAAATCCTCACCCCTCACCACTGGGGCCAGAGGGTGACTGAATATCCCCGGAGAGCAGGTGGCAACACGGGGCACCACAGCCGGGGAGGAGCTCTCTGTGTAGAGATGTCGTCACCTGGAGCACAGCAGAGGCAGAAGACAAAGATGGGGCCCTCCCTCCCAGGTCTCTGGAAAGGTTAACAGTCAGCCCTGAGATGCCTATTTATTAAAAGGCTGTCCCTCAGGCTACAGCTGTGATAAGCTAACAGGCCTCCTTTAAAGAATTGAGCTCTGGGTTTGTTTCTTTCCACTCTGCCCGAAAGATAGTAGACGTTTTGGTAGACCCACCAGGAGCCATGGCCCAAGCGCTGCATTCCTAAGTCCCTATCACTGTGCCACACCAGAGGCCTGCCCCTGAGGCTAGAGCTCGTGAACAAGCAAATAAAACCTCTCTCTCAGAAAGATGAGGCGAGTGCTTCAGCCTGCTCTCTCTGTGGTGCCCTGGGAGTGGTCTTCTGCCAAGATCGAGTCTCCAATTGTCTTAGTCTCATGTGACTTAGAATGCAAGTGTCCCTGGCCTCTTGAGCAAGGCAGTCACGGGACATTCCTTGCATGGCAGCCACAAAAACTGGCATGAGATGTAAATTTGGGGGCAGCAGACCAGTGTGGAAGTTGTCCCTCACCCTCCCCAACCCCCCAGACAATCTCTTGCATATAAGGACTGACCTTTTTTCAAAGGGTTGTTTCAGCACTGGGCCTTGGTGTGTGAGCCCTTTAGGAGCCATTCCTCAGGTGCCACAGCCCGGCCCACTTCCTGAGCATGAGTGTCATAAGCTCCCAATGGAGGCACGGGGGCTAGGTGTGTCTTTCCACAGTGTCAGCTTTATTCAGTCACAAAGCAAAGTTAATCACAGTTATAAAACAAGTTTGCGATCCCAAACTCAGTGACAACTCACCATGTGATAAAACTTGGCTTCTCACAGGGCACAGAGAACAGACAGAAGAGAAGCCACACAACACACAAGCTAACAGAAGGGCACAGGAAGGGCACGGACCTCAGGCGAAGTCAGTCTGTAGGTGCGCAGCAGAGACAAGGCCCCGGTCTGTCTGGGTCAGCTCTGGGCACTTACTGCTTCTTCTGCTGAGCAGTGAGGGGTCTCGGTTCTGTTCCAAGATCCATCAGGAAGAACCTTCCAGCAGTTGCCTTTTTTAAGTGGTCGGGCATAGATGGGTCAGGTCTGAAGAGTCTGAGTGTTTGCTATCAAAATCCTTCCCTTTTTAAAGGGATTTCCTCAGTGTTGAGTCTCTGCAGACCTCCTGTGGTTCTTATTATCAGTTCTGGCGTGGGGGGGGAGGGTCGGCTGACGTGGGTCCTGGCGAGATCTCTGATCCACGGTACCTTAAAGGCTCCTGTCGTTGCTTGACACGGGTCTCTGCTTGACACGAGAGACTCCATTTGCTCTCTACACTGAGCCCCACTGATCTTTAGATGTCTGAGGGGCTTGTGTCGCATTCCCTGGGAAAAGATGAAATCTGCTTTTACTAAAAAGTTTGAACGGGGAGGTGTTGAGAGCGCAGCGGATGCTACAGCGACAGTGAGACTCCGGGGCCTCCGAGGTTCCTTGTGGACATTTCATGCCAAGTTTACACTACTCACAAAGGATTCCCAGCTTCAAGGCCAAAGTATGGGAAGTGTGTCTCTTGCCTGAAAATAAAACAAAACAAAAAACCCCCAAAATATCAAATGTTAATTTCAATCATTGATGTTATTTTTAGTCATTATATTTACTTATTTTAAAATAAACAAAGTATTAGGTGAAATGTTATGTTTAATAAAGGGATGCTTAGATTCAAAAAATCAAAACCAAAAAACTTGGGAAGCCCTGACCTGGTCTCTCTCTTTCTTTCTCTCTCTTTTTAAGAAAAAGCAGAATTATAGAAAATTTTGAGAAAATATCAGTATGACAGTATAATCATGTTTGACTTAAGTAAGAACTCTCTCCCTCTCTGACATAGGGTCTTCAATCAGGGTGAGAAAAATCCATTTCTTCAGTAGGATATGATGTTATCACATAAACTGTGTTTTATGAAGAAATCTTAGGAGAGAAAATAAAAAGATAACAAGATGTAAATATTGAAGAAAAAGAACAGAAGAGAAAAAACAGAAGACACTGGGCCTCTACCATCTCTCTGTTCTCAGAAGCCAAGGAGGCTAGGTGCTACCTCAGTTAGCAAAGTCAGAAAAATTTAATTCATGAGAAATAAAATTTTTTCCAGTCCTTTTGATTTGTGCATTCATTCATTCACTCACTTGTTTACTCTACCAGTGAGGCATATTTCATTTCCACTTCTTCAGAGTCCCAACTGATCCAGCCCAGGTTCATTTCCTTCCTTCAGCAGACATGCATTGAGTCTCAGCCCTGAATATATAATATCTTGTTTATCTGTTGTGAGTTTTTGCTCTATTTCTTAGGGACAGGCATTCTTCCTTGTGTCCTCAGACCAGGAACACTGACCTGTCATCTCACTTTTTTTAATACAACTCTCTGTAAAATCCTAGCATTTGTTCCTAAAATACCACATCATTATTGAGTTTATTGGGGAGCATGGAAAGAGTATGAAATTGAAATAAAAATGGCTAAACAGCTTCTTGTTGCTCCTGTGCTATTTACTAAGTGATTACAGTAAGAAACATCTAAGTCTCAGTTTCTTTTATAGTAATAAGAATAATATCATTCATTTGAATAACTAATATAATACAAAGATTAAATATAATAAGTATAAAGAATCCTAACATGATAGTCCTCAAAAAAATGGAAAAACTATTTTATTATTGAGAAAGCTATAATATTGTGTGAGCAAATTTATTATCTTTTTAAAAAAATAATTGTTTGAGAGAGAGTGAGAGAGAGACCATGAGCATGAGGAGCAGAGAGAATCTCAAGCAGACTTCATGCTGAACACAGAGCCCAATGTGGGGCTCGATCTCAGGACCCAGAGATCATGACCTGGGATGAAACCAAGGGTCAGAGCCTTAACCAACTGCACCACCCAGGGGCTCCTTAACTTACTGTCTTTTCATTTGACTTACAGCTTCAGACCAAAGATAGGAAATTTGCCAGTAAAAGTTTTGAAATTTAGTAATTAGGAAGCATAAAGATTTCTTGCGAATAGTGTTCAAATTATAGGAGAAAAAACCAACACTGAGAGCCCACTTATTTTAAAAGATAACTTTGTATTCTGTGACTCTGTCATCAGATTATAATAATTGTAATAAAATCCCAGACATAAATTGATCTTTTAAAATTGGGCTTTACAGTGAAAACACTTTCCACAAGATTTTAATACTCCTTTTATGGTAAGATTTCCAACTGTGAATTAAATGGTACCATGGGGGATTAAAATAGTTGAAATTTTCCACACACACTTAATGAATCCAGTCCTCTCAGAACCTAGATAAGCAGTGAATGAAAAAAACCTTTGACTTTTAGTATAAAAATATTGTTATAATTACTTTAATTTTAATTGCATATTTTCCTGAGTATAATTACCGATGTTATTACTACTGACAGCTAGGTTAAGAAAAGGGTGATTTATTTAATATCTAAACGGTTCAAGTCTAGGTCCTGCTCTTACACTTTTGTAAAGGGTTTGCTTGCCATCTACAGTAAGAATATAGCATTAAATAATTCCTATGTGTCTGAGACAGTTTGGGTATGTCCATTCGCCACAGGAGCCTAAGCTAGACATTTGAATAATTGAGTTACATTCCTGCAATTTTGTTAATCTTTGAACTATAAGATATAAACAACCTGGCTTTATATTTTGGTTTAATAGATGAGGAACTTCTGCCTAGCGTGGCTAAGCAATTTGCTGAAAACACAACCAGTTAGTGATAAATGTATTTCTCTGAAGTACCACCCAATTTCAAGATTGATCACTGAAAATAGAACAAAATAGAACAAAACGTGAATGAGGACAGACATGTTATATGTATTCTCTTAAGTTCTACCAGAGTCCTAAAAAGTATGATAGATATCACACCCATGGAATAGATTAAAGAAAAAAGGCTTAGACCCAAGAATACGCAGATATAAGTGGTCAAATGGGGTTTTAGCTCAGATTTACTTCTCAGAAGTTTCTTTGTTTTTTTGTTTTGTTTTGTTTTTTGGTGTGTGTGTATGTGTGTGTGTGCGCTTTCATAGCCTTCATTTGGGATTTTAAACAAATGCAAATATTTTAAACTAGTATTGGTGCGGTCTATTTTTCACTTGCCTTCAGTTATATATTTTATTTCTACATGAAGCAGATAACACTTAATTAAGTATTTATTTAAATACTTAATTGAGTTATTAGACCTGAAAGGATATTCAAAATTATGATTCACCTTTTCATTTGACTGGTGAGAAAACTGAAGTGGGTCCATAGGAGTGAACTGAAATTTCCCCAGTTCCTGTACCTAATAAATGACAGAGCTAGTGTTACACTCCAGTCTCTGGCTCTAACGTCAGCATTTTTCCTTGATGCTAGATGATTGGAAAATATATTTTTTGAAAATCTTCCTTATCTGAATTAAACTTGTTTTTGCCTTTTGGGTTCTTCATATCAAAGCACCATTTTTGCATGTTCAGTAAGTTGTCACCATATTTAAGTTGGTTTCTGATAATTTAAGTGATCATTATCATAAGGTGACCTTTTTCTTTTGCTTGAAATTGTGATGTTGATTATGAAATATGTCAGAAAAGTACAAAATGAGAGATTTCTGTGTGTATACCATGGAGAATAGATATTGACATACCTGGGCTGGTGCTTTTTTTGCATTAAACTTTAAGTTATAGGATTAAAGCCATACATTTTAGCCCTTGAACTTCCCTTTCTATCCAACTGGGTTAGAATTGGCAGATAAAATTGATAAATAATTCAAGCTCATATATTTGAAGTGTCATGTGACAACCTATCTTATGAATTAATTGTTTTTCTAGTTACTTACTGAGGGCATTTGTGTTGTTCTCAATGTTTTACTTCTATCAAAGAGGGGAGAAGAGCACATTTAAAGCACCTTGAACACGTTGCATGCATTTTGGAGTTTCTGTGGGGTAGGTCATGGAAAGGAGGATGGCTGGATCAATATTATGAATGTATTAAAGTATACTAATTCTTGAGAGATAATTTTCTTCCTAAGTGGAAGTACAAGTATACACCATAAGCATTACCACATACAAGTTCCCATTCTCCACAATGTTCAACAATATTTGGTGTTACCACAGTTTTAATTTTGCCAATTTATATATACAGATTGTATCTCGTTTCAATTCAAATGTATGTGGTTATTTGTAAGCATATTTTTTGACATTTTTAACCATGCTTAACTTTTCACTGTGTCAACTACTCCCTCTCATTTAAAGTATATAATCAATTTAATAATCATATGTCATTTATAGGGGTTCACATACCTCCTCCAAATATGGGTCTTTTGTTTTCAAACTGTGGACAGTGTCAGGTTTCATTTGAATCTTACCAAGTTTGTCATGCCCTAGGATGTCTGTCTTTGTCTTGTTTAAGAAATTATTTTCTACTCCAATGTTCTGTTCTTCAGTACTTTACCCTAAGTGATTTATACATTTTATTTCTTTTTTTTTTTAAATATTTTATTTATTTGACAGAGAAAAACACAGCCAGAGAGGGAACACAAGCAGAGGGAGTGAGAGAGGAAGAGGCAGGCTTCCCGCCGAGCAGGGAGCCCGATGTGGGACTTGATCCCGGGTCTCCAGGATCATGACCTGAGCTGAAGGCAGTCGCTTAACCAACTGAACAACCCAGGCGCCCCTATACATTTTATTTCTATATTTAGGTTTCCAACCCACACTGAATTTGACTTTGTGTAGGTCAAGTAGTAACATTTTCTCTTCATAAATCTTGACAGCATATCCTCAACATGCTTATTAATACGATAGCCATGTATAAGTCCCTACACGTATGATTCTACCTCTAGACTAATTTATGGTTCAATTTGCAGATAACTGTGCAAATACCGCACACCCTTAATTATTTGATCCTTAAGTCTTTATGTCTGACCAGAAATGCCTTACTTTATGACAAACGTACAGCCATCATTTGAAAATTTCAATAATAGTTTCGATTCAAGGGAAAGACAAGTATAGCCAACACTCAGATAATTCTAATATACCTTTTACTTTCTATCCATTAGCTACTATCTTGATAACATGGTGTGATAAAATCGTCCCTAAAATTCAGTGATATTAAAAAAAATAATCTGTTTCATACATCAGACAGTCAAAGTAATAAAGCTCAGATGAGCTTGGCTGTAGGTTATATCCACATCTGGACTATGTGTTTATTTTCTCTCTCGGACCAGTGAGACAGCTGTTTCATACCTTCTCGTAACTAGTTTCTTGAATTCATTTTTAAGAAATAGTTCTATTTCTGTTATAGATCACAATTAACTAAAGAGGCATATTATACGATTTAGGGAATCACTGAATTTTTTGAAAGAGGTACAAATAATAAGCCAACAGCAGATGTAAAAAGCTGAATAAAAATAATTAATTTTAAACAGTATAAAAAGAGTCAAAGAAGAAATGGAATAAATAGAACGTAGCTAGCGAGATAGTACATTTGAAGCAGATCATATCAGTAATGACACTAAGGAAAAGCAGTGTAAATATGCCAATTAAAAGACACATTTTCACATGTAGTAAAAAGGTAAGACAGAATTATGTCCTCTATAAGAAACATACTTGTAAAAATAAAGACACGCATAGGGTAAAAGTAAAAGAATGAAAAAAACGTATGTTCCCAGTAACAGCTTGCATTGTGTCAGTGGATATCCTGGTTCTTGGATTCCCACAAAAGATTTTCATGAAGATCCTCACTCCAGTAAAGGCAGCCCGAAGGGAAGTAGTGAGCACAGAGCAGTTTATTAAGGACAGGACCTTCTCAAGATGGGAGAGTGGACAGGCCAGCAGGAGACAACTGCACTGCCTCTCCTTTTTATGTTTGCACTGGTTATGGGTTTAGCTAGAGCGGTCTCTGATTGGGATTGTTTACAGCTACCTACCGGATTCCTTCTACGGTTAGAAGGAAGTCTTTAACATCCGAGATGCTTGCCGGAATTTTCATGGCCACCTACCCCCCTTGGAGAGAGGGAAGGGAGCTGAAACCACAGTTTATACAGTGAAGCACTATAGCTTATTGACAGACAGGCTGGGAAGGAGAATGCACACTCTGCACCCTCTGCTCTGGGTCTGAAAGCTCCGGGAGGTGAGAAACCTGGAAACCACTGCTTACCCCCACCCCTATCTCTAGCTCGCATCCAGCCAACTGCTGACCCTATCAGAGAGAAAATGCAAACAGTACTCCAACAAAAGGTGGAACAACCACATTATTATTTTCAGACAAAATGGACTTCAGAACAAGAATATTATCTGAGACAGAGGTATTACCTAAGAAAGAGGTTAATGTACTAGAAAGACCTAACATCTCCAAATTGTGCCTCTTAAAACAGAGCCACAAAACGTATGAACCCCAAAGTAATAAAACTAATAAAAATCCACAGTTTTAGATGGTGTTTCTCTAGCTGATAGATGAGACAGAAAATCATCAAGCATATGGAAGACCCAGACACTATCAGTAAGCTGACCCACCTGACATTTAGAAACATGAATCCTGAAAATGACGTAACCCAAGGCAGATCTGTTGTTCTGTTCTCATCAATACCATTGTTGTTGATTTTTTATTGTGTGTAGAAATAAACCAGGGTACAAATCACAGTCCTTGTATTTTTTTTATCTGGAGAACATTAGGAAAGATTTTTCATCTTCTTTGACTTTATTCTTGTCATTTGTGACATGTGGATAATCAGACTTATTCTGCAGGACTCCCAATAATTAAGTAATAGAATGTATGTAAAGTGAGAAATAAGAGCTCTTGTAGCACCATCCCCCACATTTTTTTCTTTTCTCTTATGAAGATTAAATGTGCAAAAGCACATTTTGCAAAGTACTTCATCTTAATAAATAATGCTTTGTTTAAGAAATGTCAGTTTACCTTCTCTTTCTCTATGGCATTAGTAATCCAAATGAACATTAAAGTGACAGAGGCTCCAAAGGGATATTCAGATTGATCATCAAGAGGAGAGTAGCAGTCATTAGGAAGAAAAAAATTTAACTAAAAACAATAAGTGAATAAAAAATTAGGTGAACAGTATATGTTCATGACAAAATTTATTAGAGGCACAAAAAATGTAGCTAAAAGTAATTTCCCCACTTATCACCATGCCTCAGTCGCACTAAAAAATTTTTATGTCTTATGTAGATAATTTTATTTTTAACAGTTGGTGGCACTATATATATAGTGTGTGTGTGTGTGTGCGTGCGTGTGTGTGTATATATTCCTGTAACTTAACTTTTTCCCTTTATTTATATATATATATATTTTATATATATATATATAAATTTGTTTTTTTAAATATTTTATTTACTTGAGAGTAGAGCATGTGAGGAGGAGAGGGTCAGAGGGAGAAACAGAGTCTCGGCTGGGCAGCGAGCTCAAAGCGGGCCTCAATCCCAGGACTCCAGAAGCACGACTTGAGCTGAAGGCAGTTGCTTAGCCAACTGAGCCACCCAGGTGCCTTCACTTAATATATTTAGAAGATCCTTCTGTGTAAGTCTTCCTTGTGATTTTCCAATGTTACAGAGTACTGAGTAATATGAATGTATCATAAGATTGCTACTCACTTACCTCATAATGGGCATTGAGGGCATTTTGAAACTTCTCGATTACAAAATTCTGGAATATACTTTCTTGTTTGCACACATTTTTGCAGTGGGAAATTATAATGACATTGTTAAAATTTAAACTGGAGCATATTAATAATTTTAAGAGTTTATTAGAGGAAAATCCATCCAAATTAGATAGTACTCCATGAGAAGTGATTAGAAGCACCCCACTGACAAGAGCTGAAGGGAAGTAGGAGAGACCTTTACAGAGAAAAAGTGAAAGGAAAGCAAGGAAATTATTGATTGGCTTTAGATAAAGTCTAGGTGGCTGTTTATGACTGGTTGTCCTTAGGTTTCTGTTTCGCAACCTTGAGGCATTTATAGGCTTAGATTCTGTTTTGATACTTAGTCTCTAGTGGCATTAGCACCACTTCAGGTTAGTGACTTTCTTGTTTAATTTAACAGAAAAATATAATTGCTGGGTAAACACAGATGAACATTTCCATTCTTCAATATATACTAAGAATCGCATCGGTAAAAGTTTGGCCAGTTGCCAAAATAGATCAGCAGATCTTTGTACCTCTTTGTAAATTCGTGTTTCTCTAAGGAGTACCCTGGATTGGGCTTTTACCCATAGGTTTAATAGCCATCAACATTTTCTTTCCTGTTTGTCCACCAAAAAGCAGAGTTACTAGACATGCTGTCCTTGATATGTTGTCCTTAATATGTTAAGAAAAATGTAGGTTTTTTTTAAAATACTATGATTGGTAATTTTCTCAGATTGTTGTCATTTTGTCAGTTTTTTCCCCCTCCCTATATTATCACTGTTTTCTTCTTGAGTTTTGGTGTTGTATCATGTGAGGAAAGCTTCTTCACCCAGCAATTATAAAAACAAAATTCTCACATGTTTTCTTCTAATGATACAAGCACACCTACCTGGGAGGCTAGGGCCTTTTATTTTTATTCCCAGTAGCTATATGCCCACCTAAAATTTGGCAATTCCTTTCTTAAAGGAAGAAAAGAATGGTCAGCTGGTACAAACAGTATATGTACACACACACACACGTCAATAGATATGTTTGTATCATCACTATATATAGATATACATTCATATCGATACCTATTTATACATTATACACATATAAGCACACAGATCTCTATATATTGGTGTGTGTGCTTCTATATGTGTTTATATATGTATGTGTGGAGGAAGGAAAAATAATTTTCCTTCCCTTCTGCCTTTTGTGGTTGAGACCCTTCTGTGATATAAGGCAGATTATATTAGAAAAAAAGGAAGTTAAATAATGCATATACCTTATATATGCAGGGTATATACTCAGGAAAACTGAACAAAAACTCCCTGAAATGGCCCAAGTCATGATCTTAAATACTATTTTCAGCTAAAGACAGCCGAGAGAAGTTGGGGCGTGATGAGGTCACTTATGAAAGGCTGTTAGGAAAAATATAGTAAGGAGGTTACGTGAACACTGGCATGTTCTTTATTGGTCACACGTTCTTGTGATTTAGACTCAACCTTTTCTTCCAGGTACAGAGAGAAAAATATGCCACAAAATGGAAATTTCCCTAAAAAAATTTTATATAAAATTTTACAAAAGGGTAAATACTACTGTGTTTGCAGAGTTTCTCTCTTATATCTCCTTTTTTTGTCAAAAATAATCAGCTCAAAGAATCTTTACACCAAAGAGGCATATTTTGCTATCTTTCATATGATATATCCATATCATACTTTCTTAGATATTCAAATCTGTGTCATAACTACGTAATATGAGTCAGTAGACTTCACAAATACAACAGATATTTTTTCTTTTGATGTTCAGTGGAGAGCCTGCTTCTCCCTCTCCCTCTGCTGCTCCCTCTACTTGTGTGTGCACGATCTCTCTCTCTCTTTCTAATAAATAAATAAAATCTTTAAAAAAAAAAAGGAAAGAAAAAAAGTTTGCTTAAAATAGAATAGAGGATGAAGGGATGTGCAAATGAAGGACTTTCTCTCCCATTCTCTGGTTTTGAAGTTTGCTTTCACAAACAGGTTAATGTGGCTCTTCAGATGTTGGTGCTAAAATGGGATTATCTGTTTCCCAAACTTTAAACTACAGGGAGTAGCTTTGATTGAAGGGATGCCTTGCATGGTGGAAAACACAATATAAAAGTTAATGAGCTGAGGGGGAGTTTTTCTGGCAAGAACTGCCTGTGAAAGCACTGATTGTGTGAGCCAAAGCAACAATTTAAATCTTGTAATCTGGGAAATGCCGCTCTGAACTCTTCTCCTTCTGATAGGATATGCAAACTTGAGCTCAGAAACAAACCAGCTTTTCTCCCTCAGAGCCTCTTCTGGTATATGTTTCTGTCACTTGGAAATAAGACAATAATTCCTCCCTTGGTTTAAAATAGTTATCCTTTATGAGTTTGGGTGAGATAAAATAGAGGCTTTTAGACACACTGCAACTCCTTGAGAGCTCACAGGGAGATTGGTGAGTGGGAGGAAGAAATGATAGAAAACTAATTCGTAAAATATCCTGTGAGTACTTGGTCCTGCAGTCCCATTAATATTCTTACTCTGACATTCTTTCACCTCTAATGGCCTTAGAATGTACCTTATATCAAAAGATGAAAAATGCCTAACAGCATCAGTAACCTGGAAATCCCCCCAGGTCATTCTTTGGCATGTAAGTCAGGGATTCATTAGCTTAAGTAACATGTCGCTTTGTTGGGAAGATGCAGCTCACATTAGGAGAAACTGGGATTTCAGCCTTTGTTCTGACCCATTTAATTCTACAGTGTGCTTACGTGTTTCATCTGGAAAAACATCCTGAAGGATCTGTGACTCTAGAGAGAGAAGCTCTACAGAGGGAAGGAGCCCTCATAAGAGTTGTATCCATTGTCTGTTTTACCAAGTCTCTTTCTAAGGGTAACATTCTCCTTCTCCTTCTCCTTCTGTTAAAATCAAGGTTTTCCTGGGGCGCCCTGGTGGCTCAGTCAATGAAGCATCTGACTTCAGCTCAGGTCATGGTCTGAGGATCCTGGGATGGAGTCCAGTGTCAGGCTCCATGCTCAGCAGGAAGCCTGCTTGTCCCTCTGTCCCTTCCCCTGCTCCTACTCTGCCTCTCTGTCTCTTTCATAAATAAAATCTTAAAAAAAAATCAAGTTTTTCCACACCAGTTCTCAGGTCCATACTCTGTGTACCCCTTCCTCCAAATGCTTCTCCCTACCAATTTGTAATGTTTATCTAATGAAACACTAGTTTCAAAAGTGTTTTTGCAAAGAATTCTCAGGGGTAGAATGGCTGGAGTGTTGGTGTGGTTATTTCTTTCAGACGGTGTTTAATGAAGTGGGATGGGGTCAGGAGGAAGCCTCCCTCTGGGTACAGCAACAGCCTGTGTGCTTCTGATAAAGCCAGAGAGACTAATCTAATGTGTTGCGGAACCAAATCAGCAGACAGGAGGTGGAGTGCAACCAGTAAGTCTAGAATCTACTTCAGGACCAGTTGGCAGGGTCTCTTGTGCTACAGTATGGGAAATTAGGACTCCTCTAGCCATCATAGGAAGGAAGCCATCTACATTATTTCTTTAAATCTATTCCTTATTATCCTTCTGCATTTTACCGTTTATTCCCATTATTCTCCTGAGAATGCTCTTCAGATCCAAGATCTACCCAGTGACTTTTTTTTCTCCCATTACTCTTCTTTCTAGGTATTTTAAAATCCTGGACCCCATTCCTTAGGGTTTTATCTCATTTGCCCTCTAAAAGAGAACCTTACTACTGTAATAATCTATGCACACTGTTAAATAAATTGCAAATGATGACTGATTTTTCGTGTTGGTGTGAAGATACTATAGGCAAGACATTCTAAAGAGTTGTGCCTGGGAAACATATAAAGTTTTTGAAAAACTAAAAAGAGGTTAATGAGTTTTACATTCCTTATCCACATTGAGGGTTTAAAAAGTTGAGGTTGTTGGAGATGAGGATTTGAGAACTACAGTGTTGGGGACAGATCTTATATTCTTAGAGCCCAGTCCTCCACTATGGGTGAAGAGAATTCAGCAGAAAACAGTTAACAAATTGCCTAATTTCTACTTGCTGAGAATGGAAATTAGAGACTCCCAATGTAGGAAATTCCCCAGAGGACCCAGAAAGCATCTCTAAAACAAATATATTTTAAGCATTTTCCAAGCCCAGAGGTTTAATGTTAATTAACTGAAAGTTATCATTCCAGTCTTGCCCTTCTTCCCCTTTCCCTGTCTTTCCACCCTGTACACTATCCCCAGAAGGGGCAGAAACCTCAGTGATCCAGCTGGGAGGAATGAGGGTGTGGAACCCGGCAGAGAAGGAAAGAAGTTGCCAACCATACTCGCTCTCTTCCCCAGTGTAGGACTCCTAGCCTCTAGCAGTTCTTAGGGGAGGAGGAAGATAAAACTGAATAATATCAGCATTTTGATATTCTAATTACTAAGTGGAAACAGTGTTTTGTGACATCAGAGTGAATAAAAAAGTCATGGCCTTTGGCCAGTAGAAATAACATGTGTCATTTAGCAAATTAAAAGTAATCATGGGAGACAAAAATTATTTGCGATGCTGTTCCGCAGGACACATGTTCATTGTACTAGGTACACATGTTTAATGTGGACAATCTGGAAAATACAGCTAAATTAAAAAATTAAACTTAGATTAAATCCATCACGTTTTGTTAATTACCCTAAGTATTTCTGTATACCCACACACGTACGTGTAGCAATACTATTTTGTAACTTTTTCCCTTTAATACTATATCATAAATATATTTCCAAAGCTTCAAAAACTAGGTTAGGTCTTTATACTTTGTGTCTACAGTACCCTATACTTAACCCCTTAATAACACTTCATTATTTTTTTTTAAATATTTTATTTATTTATTTGTCAGAGAGAAAGAAGGAGAGCGCGCACAAGCAAGGGGAGCAAGAGGAAGAGGGAGAAGCAGGCTCCCTGCTGAGCAAGGATCCCGATGTGGGACTCGATCCCTGGACTTTGGGATCATGGCCCAAGCTGAAGGCAGACACTTAAAACAACTGAGCCACCCAGATGTCTCATAGCATTTCATTATTTAATGTTAAATTGTCTATCAATTTGTTGTGTTCCACTTTGAATGGCAGAATTTTAATATTTCCCCTCCCCACGTGACTTACACTCTGTTAGTATGGGTGGAATTTGGGAGCATGGTGAGATAGCATTCCCGTGACTATGTTACCTTACATGGCAAAAGGCAGATTATCTGAGTGGCTTACACCTAATCACGTAAGTCCTTTAAAACCAGAGAGTTTTCTCTCTTTGGTGGCAGAAGTGGAAATCAGGGAGATTTCTAAATATGAGAATGGTTCAGCATGTCCTTGTTCGCTTTAAGATAGAGGAGGCCAAGAGATAAGCAGTGTGGGAAATATTCAGGAGAGTAGGGACCCCAACAACCAAGAGAAAAACAGGGATGTCAGTCTTCTAGCTTCAAGGAATAGAATACTAACAACCTGAAAAATCTTCTACATGCAGTGTTACCTGAAGCCGCCAGGTAAGAGAGCATCTTACCAACAACACCTTGTTTTTGATCCTGTGAAATTCTAAGCAGGGTTAGCCTTGCCCAGATTTCTGGCCTGCAGAATTGTGAACTAACAAGTGGGTCTCGTTTCATGTTGCCGATTTTGTGGTAATTTTTACACAGTAATAGAAAACTCATAAACTCTCCATACAAAAGTAGATTGTAAATCCCATAAGCATAAGGACTGCCTTATGTTCCATCATAACCCCAGCATCTGGCACAGTGCTAGACAAAATTAATATTTGTTAATGAATTAATGAATGCATTTCATGTACTTTGTTGCTGGGATTGAAAGAGATGATGTGTAAATCTGCAAGTGTAAATTACAGCATAAATTTGGAGAGTTATTTTTGTGTATTTCTGGGATGACACATTCCATCCTTGAGCTAGATCTTAAACAGTGGCAATGAGGTCCTGGAACACTGAACCCTGACCTGACTCAGTGGAAAAGAAGCCTGGATACCTGTAGGAAGTCTCTGGGGTAGGAAATCAGGGAGGTGACAGAATTTTTATTACTTAAGCTTGAATCCCTGCATTCTGTGTATGAAATTTATCTAGCTCTTTCAAGTTGGGCTTGTAGAAGATGAAAAATATAATGCAGTCCCATTTATTTCTCATCTAAGGTTTCCATACGGTAAACCAATAGGGCTTAAAAGTAGCTTGGTACATTTTTTTCAGCCCCAGAGTGCCAATATGCAAGATTCATTAGATAAAGAAATGGCAAGTTGGTACTTTTTATTTGTGTATTTATGTTAAGCATTCTTTTTGATGAAACTAGATATTAAAATCCTGTTTAGAATGTATAGAATGGTATGATTGTTTCAGTCACGATTTTAATATCTAACAGATTTTATTCAAGTGATTTGATTAACAGAAATTTGTTAAGCATTGTTATGTTTATGCCTTATTCTCACATAAGAAAATCTTTAAGTTAAAATAATTTATTTTTAATCATAATTCAAAAGTGCCCAGATGCATGTTCATTAATTTTGGCATTGTTTTTTGGTTTTTTGGGGTTTTTGATTTTTTTCTAAAGGACTTGGAAAAGTTTCATCCAGATTTCAGTGAATGCCACATTTTATCTGAAGCTAGGGAACACAAGGAGAAATCTAAATCAAAGTTGTTGGTTTGTTTTGTTTTTTTTTTTAATTAAAGCAGTTCTCAAGTGCAGCTAACAAATTGGATTGACCAGTAAAAATGAACACAGTGTCTTTAACAGCTTGAACTTGTATGAAGAATATGATTGGTTACTATCTACAACTTGGAATGCATTCTAAAACTTTTACTTTAAGTCTTAAAATGCAAAACACATAACTGAAGTGAGATATTTCAGAAATGTAATTTGTCTGATCCTCTGTGTGGTTTTATGGTTACTTTTGCATTTATAATTGCATAAAGTGGATTATCGATGATAGAGTTGGAAACACGTAAACTGTTAAATCCTAAAACCAACAGAGTTGTAGAGTTTAGATTATACCATCTGGTTCTGATAAAGTGTAGTGAGAATTCAAAAGGTGTAGAAATATACATTTCCTGATAGCTGACTAAGGGTACATTCACAGGCAGTGCTTAATTTTATATTTCAATGATTTATACCTTCTCTTCTTCCAAGAATGTCTTTCAAACACCTCCTATATGTGGGATGTTTCACTGTATAGTATAGTTTAATTATTAAAAGAACTCTCTAAGATACTATTATTTCTTCTTTTTTAATTTAAATTCAATTAACCAACATATAGTACATCATTAGTTTCAGATGTGGTGTTCAATAATTCACCAGCTGCGTACAATGCATATGAGACCCAGAGAAATTAAGTGATTTGTTCAGTGTTTGAGGAAAGAAATTCTGTCCTTCATCTCAAATGTTTGCAAAGGAGATTCCTCTCACCTTATGCAAAGAGAGCATATAGGGGGAAAATGTGTAACCTATAGATTCCCTGACTTTACTGTATGTTGGGCCCATCTGGGGACCTTGGAAAAATACTGATCCCTGCATCCCACCTCCAGAAATTCTGATTTAATTAGAACAGGGTGAACCCTAGGTGCCAGAATTCTGGACATCAATAATCTTTAAAAGTAAACAAAGCAAACCATAAAGGGAAACCTTCAAGACTGATGGTAAGGGGTCATTCGTAAAAGTCATCCAAGAAAAAGAGTTGAAAATGTTGAGCCCTGGGTGTTGACCAATGTTTTGAGTCCTTGATATCTACCTTGCAGTTGCTAATCCTAAAAATTCCTTGTGACGCGGTCTCATTTGGATGGCTAGCCCCCCTTATGTGGTTCCTTGCCCTGTGTTCAGCCTCATCCTTGGCTTATAACAGTGGTCCTCTCCTTACCCGGACCCATCTTCTCATTTCAGATTATGGAGGGGGCTGGCCATATCAGTGTGTGTCATTCTTCTGGAAAGTCAACTTTTTGTTGCTCCTGACCTCACATCCTGTCATCTAGATCTCTCTCAGTGCTGCTGGAATCCCGGGACAGACCAAGTCTGGTTCTGCCATGTCACACATGCACACGCCTCTGAGCATTCATCATGAGCAATGCGAAGTGCTCTTTCTGTGGTGTTATTACCCCACTAGGGACTCTAACCTCAAAGAAAGGGGATCTTCATATCTCTTCTCTTTTCGGTATCTAGTTTATCACCATTGCAAAATTAAAAAGAACATTTAGAGCTCCCTCAGTTCTAGAGTTTTCTGATCAGAAGACTCTAACCACGTTGTAGCCAAAGTTTCTCTCTCAATTATGACCTTCCTGTCAGCACTCTCCTCTTAACTGAGCATGTCTTCTTCTTACCTGATTACTAAGAAAGCTGTAACTTTCATGTAGCCCTCAGACTGCTAGCTTATGAGAATGTTATGTCTTTTATTTATTCTTTGAATATCAGATCTCCTTAGGGTCTAGGCTACTAGAGAATTTATTCCTAATTTGCGATCTGAACCTCTTCCCTAGCCATTTGGAGAGCATACATTTGTACTTCTGTCATTGCCTCTGATACCTGAGCTTCTGTTAATAAAGCATTGAGCCAGTTCACATACGCAAGCCCATCCCTCATCCGTCTTTGCTGTCATCACTGTCACGAATCATTCACCCTTGTTGGCCTCCTAGTGTGTGGTGGGGCACAGGATACTTGCCAAAAGTAACATCAACACCAGAAAGCCCCATCCCCTTAGGTGACATGGAGAGCAGAGCCGAGTTGGACAATGAGAATGGAAATGATTTTTAACTTCAGTGACTCTTCTTTATGTGATACTCTCAGGGAAAAGTTAAAGAAAAGGTGAAGGAAAAATCATAAAAAAATTCACAAAATTGGCAAACTCCTTTCATATCTAGAGCTCATGGCTCTATGTCATATGCTATTAAACTGTATGCCAGGAAAGAAGAGTGCTTTCTGCAAAGGTGTCAAGTGTATTTTCCAAAACACAAATCTGACATTATTAAGAACTAGGAACTTATTGTGAATTCCATTCTGCACAGATGGGAGATTAACATTAGCTCAGCAAAATCCTGAATTTGACAGCTTTTTGGGGTGCAAATTAATAAAAATCAGAATATTATTTGACATAAATCAGAATATTACGTTCCAATCACTCATGAGTCAATGTGCCTGAAGGATCAGTATGACTGGTGACATACAACTTAGAAATCATACCGAAAATATCAAAACTTTTACTGTGTGCTAGCAAGTGTTAGGCCTTCTCCAAAGGCACGTGCGTTGCCTCTCTCCCTAGAGTACCCCCCTTGCTGGCACTGCCCAGGCATAACTGGCTGTATGGTTAAGTAATTTTGAGAAATCCTAGACTACACAGTCATTCAGGTTTTAAAGGAAAGGCAACATTAACCCACACTTTGAGGAGACAGCCATCAATCACAGAGACTAGTAGAGGACAGAAACAATATTTAGGTCAACAAACATGCAAAACATAATGCCAAATGGTAAGCAGGCTATGGAATTAATAAACAAGGGTCTGAGAAGCAAACATTGGGGTTATGTGAGTTAGGGTAGCCAGAGAGCCTCTTGGGTCAGGACATTTAAGCAGAGGGGAAGGGGATTATAGGTAGAAGAAAAGTCCATGTGTCCTTTGGGAATATTCCAAGAGAGGGAAATGACTACCCAAGTTCACATAAAAATTATCAATAAATACAAAGAGCAACAATAGAATTTTAAAAATTGATGTTGAGGTTTTTCTTTTACATGCCTAACTCAATGGGAATTATAACCTATGAAGCAGTTTTGAGAATTAATACTATACAATTAAGAATGGGAACACAACTTTGGTGTTTTTGAAAGATTACAGGGCTTGGGGTGAAATTCAGATTTTCTGTTCTACTTGTATCAATTACTATGGTGCTGCCAATTAATATATGTAAATAATGACAAATTACTTTGTCTCTACATCTTGGTATCTATAATAAAGCAAGGCGATTACATAATGAAATGAGATCATATTGTAAGGTACTTTATAAATTATGAAGTCTTAACCTAAGGTGATCTTATTATTATTTTTAAATAATAGGTATGAAAGGCCTAGACTATTCCATTTTGGCCAATTCCAATACCAACATGTAGTGTCAGTTCTGGCCATTGTGCCCAGGAAGAATATTAGCTCCAATACAGTGATGACTTCATTCACGACTCTGGTTCACAACCTCTCTGTATGGAACTAGTCACTGGTCGTTTACTTGTCTTTAAAGCTCTGAGTTGCTAATATCTACTGCCATTCTATCTTTGTTGGGCAGTTTTGCCTTAGGCATTAAAGCATAAAGGAGAAACTGTGTTGGTAAATTAAGTGACATTCATCAATAATGATGATCTCTGTCGTATAAAAAAAAATCTTAAATTTAAGGATGTGGATTTTTCATCACTGCCTGAGATATCATAGAGAGGCTGGAAAATGTGTGCAGCCAGTGTCCAAATCCTCAGCTTGACAATGCACGTAGGAGGTTTCGATATGGAATTCATGCTTTCATGGCTCCAGCCTTCATAATCTTTATGCTCTTTCTATAGAAAAGCTTATAATTAAGAAGGAATTGAAATTCATTCACACTGATGTGTCAATGTCTGATGAGTTATCTTTGGTTGAAAGTCTACAAATTGAGGTCTTGTCCTGGTTTGAGATGACTTACCAAGTTCCTTGGCCCTCTGAACTTTTTTCTTCACATACAAAATAAAGGAATTGGCCGTTACAGTTGATTACCAAACTTACCTGTAAGAAATACCTAGAGAATTTTTGGATGACTATGAATTGAACTGAAAGGATAGATACACTTCCAGTTACCACCTCATTCCTTCTTAAGTTAATTACTTTAAGCCAACTGTAGTGTTAGAACCAATTAACATTTGCCTATACCAATTCCTATCCTTCTCTTCTCTTGACATCAATTTCTTTGATGCCAAGCCTTCTGTTTCATTGTCACTTTCTGCCCTAAACTGCACTGACATAAGTGATTGGCAGGAGAGACCTTATGTCAACAGCTGGGACTCTTGTAACAATTTACAACAAGAATCAGCTTTGCTTCCTCATCATTTCTTTCTGGCAGGCTAGAGTCCCATCCTGTCCTCTCATGGGCTCCAGGGCTGTCATCATTGCTGTAAAGTCATCCTTTATTTAAGGAACAATATTTCCTGCTCTGCTTTTAAAGGCCTTTGAGCTGACAGTGGTTTCATGACAACCAGGCCACCTCGGTGCATTTTTTGGAGCCTAATCTTGCTCAACCCCTCCCCAAGGCAATCAGACACTGTTATTAAGTACAAAATTGTCTGTATTTAATCCTAGTCTCTTTCCTTCAGCCTGTGGTTTTGAACAGGTCAGATACCTATTTTCAGAAGTTAATAATACAATTTAATAATGAGATCTGAGATGGTAATGATAGAATTTACCTCAGCTGTGATTATAATGTTGAAAACATAATCTATGACAGACATTTAGAAGAGTTCCCAACCTACACTAAAAGCTCATAAAATGCTAATAACAACATGTAAAGTGCTTTTCTCATGGGATCCTTCATTTGGTCAGCTAAAGATCATTTGCTTCAAGGACATGGAACTGAAGAATGAGGCCACTTACTTTACCTGGTACTCCGTTGTGGCTTACTATTTTTAACAGTCATATTGTGGTATAGATGACGTATAGTACATTTCACATATGTAAAGTATAAAATTTCAGGAAGTTAATCTATGCCCACACCTGTAAGCCTGTCACTACCATCAAGAAGATGCATGTATCCATCACTCTAAGAAGTTTTTTGATGCCATTTTGTAATACACCTCATCCTCCTGCCACCAGCCGCCCTAGTTCTCTAGCAACTACCATGCTGACGCTCATGGCTGTTCCTGTGTCATAGAATTTTATGAAATTGAATCATATAATGTATATTTTTTATCCATTTTCTTTCATTGACCACTTATTTGTATGGACACATGTTTTCATTTTTCTTGGTTAAATAAATGCTTTAGAATAAACATGTATGGTAAAATGTATATTTAACTTTGAAAGAAGAGACAAACTTTTCCAAAGTTGTTGTACAGTTTTACATTTCCATCCACAGTGCTAGAGATTTTCAGTTGCCCCACATCCCTGACAACACATGGTATGGTTATGTTTTTTAGTTTTAGCTATTAATAACAAGTCACCACTTCACACCAGTCAGAATTGCTAGAAGTAATGAGTCAGTAAATAAGAGATGTTGGTGAGGACATGGAGAAAGGGAACACTTCTACGGTGTTGGTGGGAACGCAAGCTGGTGCAGCCACTCTGGAAAACAGTATGGAGATTCTCCAAAATGTTGAAAATAGAGCTATCCTATGACCCAGCAATTGCACTACTGGGTATTTACCCTAAAGATACAAATGCAGTGATCTGAGGGGGCACCTGTATCCCAATGCTTATAGCAGCAGTGTCCACAATAGCCACACTATGGAAAGAGCCCAGATGTCCATTGACAGATGAATGGATAAAGAAGATGGTGGTCCATGTATATGATGGAAGCCTACTCAGCTATCAAAAAAAAAAGAAATCTTGCCATTTGCAACAACGTGGATATAACTAGAGCATATTATGCTGAATGAAATAAGTCACTCAGAGAAAGACAATTGTTATACGATCTCACTCATATATGGTATTCAAGAAACAAAAGAGATGCCCGTAGGGGAAGGGAGAAAAAAAAATAAAATAAGGCCAAATCAGAGAGGAAGACCAACTGTAAGAAACTCTTAATCATGGGAAACTAACTGAGGGTGGCTAAAGGAGACAGGGTAACTGGGTGATGGACATTAAAGAGGGCACATGATGTAATAAGCCGGGTATTATATAAGACTGATGAATCACTGACTTCTACCTCTGAAACTGATAATACAATATATGTTAATTAATAGATTTTTAATTTAAAAAATGGGTGTGTACCAGCATCTCATTTGGGTTTAATTTGCATTTCCCTGATGACTAATGAATTTGAGCATCTTTTCATGTGCTCATTGGCCATCTGTATGTCTCTTTTGGTAATATGTTAAAATATTTTGCAGATTTCATTGTTTTTCTCCTTATCATTGACTTTTGACAGACATTAATATAATACTGTATAAGCATTTTATCAGATAGATATTTTGCAAGTATTTTCCTTAGCTTATGTCTTGCCATTTCATTTTCAAAAATGGTATATTTAAAGGAGAAACTATTTCTAAGTAAAAAGAAATATTCTTTCATATAGTTGATCACTTTGGTTTCCTACTTAGGAAATATTTTTCCAAACCAAATGGTCACTAAGGATTTCTCCTAGTTTTCCTTTTGGATGTTTTATAGTTTGTTCCCTTTAGATTTGTTATCCATTTTGAGTAAATTATTATATAGTTACATGTAAAGATTAATATTTTTTTGTTTTATTTGTTTTTCTGCATTTTGTTCCACAACCATTTATTTAAAAAAATCCCTTCCCTTTGAATTCTCCTCGAAACTTCATAGAAAATTAATTAACTCTATATGTATGGGTCAGTTTCAAAACTCTACTGTTAGGTTAATCTGTGTGATTATCTTTTTTTTTTTAGATGTGCATTTCTTTATGCCAATATGATAGTCTGTATTTTTTGTAGTTTTACATTAAGTCTTAAAATCAGGGTTCTTTAAGTCCTCCAACTTTGTTTTTTCACATCACCATTTTGGGTAATTGGGTCCTGAATTTCTTGTTAATGTTAGAATTAGAGTATCAATCTCCATAGAAAGAAAATTTTTGTATTTTGTTTAAGAGTGTTTATAATCTAGAGATCAATCTGGGT
The DNA here is from genome assembly GCA_004023965.1 of Spilogale gracilis. NCBI lineage: Eukaryota > Metazoa > Chordata > Mammalia > Carnivora > Mephitidae > Spilogale > Spilogale gracilis. The sequence goes on from PITA01006228.1 coordinate 29,803, forward strand.
AGAACTGGTAATATGAAAATAGAGTCTTTCAATACATAAATAGTATATGTTTCCTTTTATTCACTTGCTTAATTTCACTTAGAAGTCTTTTGTGGTTATCTGCATATCTGTCTTGAAATTTTCTTTTAAGATTTTATTTATTTGACAGAGAGAAACACAGCCAGAGGGAACACAAGCAGTGGGAGTGAGAGAGGGAGAAGCAGTCTTCCTGCCGAGCAGAGAGCCCAATGTGGGACTCGATCCCAGGTTTCTGGGATCATGACCTGAGCTGAAGGCAGTCCCTTAACCAACTGAGCCACCCAGGCGCCCCTGTCTTGAAATGTTAAGTCATATTTATCCCTAATCACTTCATATTTGATGTGATAATAAACTATATTTTATTTCATTTTTATTGCTATGGTAATACAATTGATTTCTATGTATTTATGTTTAATCTTACAAATGTTGTAGGTTTACTTCTTAGTTTTATATATTTTTAAATTAGCTAATATTTTCTACATAGACAATTACATCATCTCTAATACATGTTAGACATTTCCTTTTCCATTCTGTTTATCTTTTTCTTTCTCTTTCTTGTTCTTTCTATCCTCATCTCTGTCTGCCTCCCTCCCTCTGTCTCCTTCTTTCCCTCCTTTCTTTGTAATTTTATTTTATTGCACTTTTTAAGTACTTCCAGTACAATCTAGTAGAGTTGAAGTGGTGACAACAGTTATTCTTGTTTATTCCCTAATATCAAGGGGAAAATATCAATTCTTTGACCATTACGGGTGATGTTAATTGAATGCTTCTACAGATGTCGTTTACTGCATTGATCAAGTTCACTTCTATTCCTAGTGCCTTGAGAGTTTTCATCATGAACAGATGCTAGATTTTGTTGAATGCTTTTTCTGACTCAATTAAGATAGTTATGGTTTTTCTCTTTCACCCTCCTAATATGGTGAAATATATAAAATTTTAAATGTTAAACCAAACTTAACCTTAGTAGAATAAATAGATTAGATATAGTATTTTTTTAGGATATAGTGTTTTTTAACTTTAAATTTATTTTATTTTTTCAGTGTTCCAAGATTCATTGCCCATGCCCCACACCCAGTGCTCCATGCAATAGGTGCCCTCAGTACCCACCACCAGGCTCTCCCATCCCCCCACCCCCATGCTCCAAGTCCCTCAGTTTGTTTCTGTGTCCAAAGACTCTCATATTTTGTTCCTCTCCCTGAATTACCCTACTTCCCTTTTTACTTTCCTTCTCCTACTGTATTCTATATTACCCCTTATGCACAGCACGTAAGTGAAACCATGTGATACTTGACTTTTTCTACTTGGCTTATTTCACTCAGCATAATCTCTTCCAATCCAGTCCATGTTGCTACAAAAGTTGGATATTCATCCTTTCTGATGGAGGCATAGTATTCCACTGGATATATGGACCACATCTTCTTTATCCATTCATCTGTTGAAGGGCACCTTGGCTCTTTCCACAGTTTGGTGATTGTGGACATTGCTGCTATGAACATTGGGGTACATATGACCCTTCTTTTCACTGCATCTGTATCTTTGGGGTAAATGCCAAATAGTGCAATTGCAGGGTCATAGGGTAGCTCTATTTTTGATTTCTAAAGGAATCTCCACACTGTTTTCCAAAGCGGCCGCACCAACTTACATTCCCACAACAGTGTAAGAGAGTTCCCTTTTCTCTGCAACCTCTCCAACACTTGTTGTTTCCTGACTTGTTGATTTTGGCCATTCTGACTGGTGTAAGGTGGTATCTCAGTGTGGTTTTGATTTGAATTTTCCTGATAGCTAGTGACGCTGAACATTTTTTCATGTGTCTGTTAGCCATTTGTATATCTTCTACAGAGAAGTGCCTCTTCATGTCTCTTGCCCATTTTTTAATGTGTTCATCTTCTTTTTGGGTGTTGAGGTTGAGTAGTTCTTTATAGATCTTGGATACCAGCCCTTTGTCTGTAGTGTCATTTGCCAATATCTTCTCCCATTCTGTGGGTTGCCTCTTTGTTTTGTTGATTGTTTCCTTTGCTGTACAGAAGCTTTTTATTTTGATGAAGTCCCAGAAGTTCATTTTCACTTTTGTCTCCTTTGCCTTTGGAGACGTGTCTTGAAAGAAGTTGCTGTGGCCGATTGTTAAAGAGGTTACTGCCTATGTTCTCTTCCAGGATTTTGATGGATTCCTGCCTCACGTTGAGGTCTTTCATCCATTTCGAGTTTGCCTTTGTGCGTAGTGTAAGAGAATGGTCTAGTTTCATTCTTCTATATGTAGCTGTCCAATTTTCCCAGCACCATTTATTGAAGAGACTGTCTTTTTTCCACTGGATATTTTTTCCTGCTTTGTCAAAGATGATTTGACCATAGATTTGTGGGTCCATATCTGGACTCTCTACTCTGTTCTATTGCTCTCTTTCTCTGTTTTTGTGCCAGTACCATGCTGTCTTGGTAACCACAGCTTTGTAATAAAGCCTGAAGTCAGGTAACGAGATGCCCCGAGCTTTGTTTTTCTTCTTCAGCAATTCCTTAGCAACTCAGGGTCTTTTTGGTTCCATATAAATTTTAAGATTGTTTGTTCCAATGCTTTGAAGAATGTTGGTGGGATTTTAATCGGAATAGCATTGAAAGTATAGATTGCTCTGGGCAGTATAGACATTTTGACAATGTTTATTCTTCTGATCCATGAGCATGAAATGATCTTCCATCTTTTTGTGTTTTCTTCAGTTTCTTTCATGAGTGTTCTGTATTTCCTCGAGTACAGATCCTTGTCTTCTTTGGTTAGGTTTATTCTTAAGTATCTTATGGTTTTTGGTGCTATAGTAAACAAAATTGATTCTCTGATTTCTCTTTCTATCTTTTCATTGTTAGTGTATAAGAATGCAACTGATTTCTGTGCATTGATTTTGTATCCTGCCACATTACCGAATTGTTGTATGAGTTCTAGTAGTTTGGGGGTAGAGTCTTCTGGGTTTTCCACATAGAGTATCTTGTCATCTGCAAACAGAGAGAGTTTGATTTCTTCTTTGCCAAGCTGGATACATTTTATTTCTTTCTGTTGTCTGATTGCTGTTGCTAGGACTTCTAACACTATGTTGAACAGTAGTGGTGAGATTGGGCATCCTTGTCTTGTTCCTGATCTCAGAGGAAAGCCTGTCAGTTTTTCCCCATTGAGAATGATATTCACTGTGGGTTTTTCGTAGATAGATTTTATGAGGTTGAGAAATGTTCCCTCTATCCCTATACTCTGAAGAGTTTTGATCAGGAATGGATGTTGTATTTTGTCAAATGCCTTTTTTGCATCAATTGAGAGTACCATATGGTTCTTTCTAAAGAATTGTTGGATCCTGTTGGCAAGGATCTTGTTGAGAATCTTGGCATCCATATTCATCAGTGATATTGGTCTGAAGTTCTCCTTTTTGATGGGATCTTTGTCTGGTTTGGGGATTAGAGTAATGCTACCTTCATAGAAAGAGTCTGGAAGTTTTCCTTCTGTTTCTATTTTTTGAAAGCGCTTCAGGAGAATAGGTGTTATTTCTTCTTTGAATGTTTGGTAGAATTCCCCAGGGAATCCATCTGGTGCTGGACTGTTGGGGGAGGTTTTTGATCACTGCTTCAATCTCATTACTAGATACAGATCTATTCAAATTGTCATTGTCTTCCTGTTTCAGTCTTGGAAGTTTATAGGTTTCTAGGAATGTAGCCATCTCTTCTAGGTTGTTAAACTTATTGGCATATAATTTTTTTTTTTTTTTTTTTTTTTTAAAGATTTTATTTATTTATTTGACAGAGAGAAACACAGCCAGAGAGGGAACAGAAGCAGGGGGAGTGAGAGAGGGAGAAGCAGGCTTCCCGCCGAGCAGGGAGCCGGATGTGGGACTCGATCCCGGGTCTCCGGGACCATGACCTGATCCGAAAGCAATCGCTCAACCAACTGAGCCACCCAGGCGCCACCGGCATATAATTTTTGATAGTAATTTCTGATGATTATTTCTATTTCCTGGTGTTAGTTGTGATCTCTCCCCTTTCATTCATAATTTTCTTAATTTGGGTCTTCTCCCTTTTCTTGTGGATTAGTTTGGCCAATAGTATTGATTCTTTCAAGAAGCAGCTTCTAGTTTTGTTGATGTGTTCTACTGTATCTCTAGTTTCTGATTCATTCATCTCTGCTCTAATCCTAATTATTTCCCGTCTTATGTGAGCTGTTGGTTTAATTTTTTGTTGATTTTCTAGTTCTTTAAGGTGTAATGAGAGTTGGTGTATTCGGGATTTTTCAATTTTTTTGAGTGAGGCTTTGATGGCTATGAATTTCCCCCTTAGGACAGCCTTTGCTGTATTCCATAGGTTTTGGATCGATGTATCTTCATTCTCATTGGTTTCCATGAAGTGTTTCAGTTCTTTAATTTTCAGGTTGATCCACAGATACTTGAATAGGATCGTCTTTAGCTTCCAAGTGTTTGATTTTCTTCTGAACTTTTTATGATGGTTGAGTTCCAGTTTCACAGCATTGTGGTCAGAGAATATGCAGGGAATAATCTCAGTCTTCTGGTATCGGTTGAGCCCTGATTTGTGGCCTAGTAGGTGGTCTATTCTGGAGAAAGTTCCATGTGCAGTCGAGCAGAAGGAGTATTCTGCTGTTTTAGGGTGCAATGTTCTGAATATATCTATGAGATCCATCTGGTCCAATGTGTCATTCAAGGTTCTTGATTCTTTGTTGATTTTCTGTTTAGATGATCTGTCCATTGCTGAGAGTGGTGTGTTAAGATCTCCTACAATTAATGTATTCGCATCAATATGATTCTTTGTTTTGTTTAACAGTTGGCTTATGTAGTTGGCTGCTCCCATGTTAGGGGCATAAATATTTACAATTGTTAGATCTTCTTGATGTATAGACCCTTTAAGGATGATGTAGTGTCCTGTGTCTTTGACTACAGTCTTTAGACTAAAATCCAATTTGTCTGATATGAGAATCGCTACCCTGGCTTTCTTTTGGGGTCTGTTGGCATGAAAGATGGTCCTCCATCCCCTCACTTTCAATCTGGAAGTGTCTTTAGATTCAAGATGTATCTCTTATAAACAGCATATGGATGGGTCCTGTTGTTTTATCCAGTCTGCAACCCTGTGTCTTTTTATTGGAGCATTTAGGCCATTCACATTGAGAGTGATTATTGATAGATACGTTTGTATTGACATCATGTTGCCTGTGAAGTTCATGTTTCTATAGATTACCTCTGTAAATTTCTGTTATGTGTCACTCTTGTGTTCATTTCTCTTTTATAGAACCCCTCTTAGTATTTCTTGTAGTGCTGGCTTGGTGGTTGCATAATCTTTTGGACTTTGGCGATCCTGGAAGTTCTTTATTTCTCCTTCCATTCTGAAACTCAACCTTGCAGGATACATTATCCTTGGTTGCATATTTTTGTCATTTAATTTCCTAAATATGTCTTTCCAGCCCTTTCTGGCTTGCCAGGTTTCTGTGGAAAGGTCTGAGGTTATTCTGATGGTCCTCCCTCTATAGGTAAGGTATCGCTTTCCCCTAGCTGCCCTTAAGACATATTCTTTGGTTTTATGATTCACGAATTTCACAATTATGTGCCTGGAGGTTTTTCTGACCTCATTGATCTTGGGGGGTGTCCTCTCTGCCTCTAGGACATGAACATTAGTTTCATTCCCCAGATTAGGGAAATTTTCATCCAGGATTTGTTCAACAATATCTTCTAGGCTTCTCTCTCTCTCAACTCCTTCGGGGATTCCAATAATTCTGCTATTGGAGCGTTTCATGGCATCATTTATTTCCCTTATTCTATTTTCATGGGATTTTAGCTGTTTGCTCCAAGATTTCTCTTAGTCCTCCTTCTTTATCCATCTGTCTTCTAAATCACTGCTACAATCTTCAGCTTCACTTACTCTAGCTGTTAGCATATTGAAATTAGATTGCATTTCATTAATAGCCTTTCTAACCTCTGCTTTCACTTTTGTTATTATGGCTTCCATTTTGAGACTAATGATCTTTTCCAAATTAGCCATTGCTTGGATGATTGCTGCCCTGAATTCCATTTATGTCATATTGTTTATGTTCATTTCCAGTAATTCTGTGCCCGGGGTTGCAGTCTCAGGGTTCTTCTTCTGTTGGTTTTTCCTCTTCTGAGTCACTGTGGCGAGGAGTAGTTGAGGGGGTGTATAGCTAAATATATCAGCCACTATCCAGCTGAAGTGGTTGCTGGAAGGTTTTGGAGCAATCAGAATTCACCACTGAAAAGGAAAAAAAAAAGAAAAAAGAGAAAGGGAGAAAGGAAGCAAGAAAAGAAACCCCTGCCAGAGTAGGGCCCAGTGGTAGGATTTATATGGTACAAAACTACTACAGGGTAAAGAAAAAGGCCATCAGGAGTAAACAAAGAGATCAAAAAGCTAAGCCCAACCTGAATGACCCCCAAGGCCAATATTTATATGATATAAAGGCAAAAACAATTACACAGAAACACTGACAGACTAGGGTGGGAAGGTGAGGACAGTCATTCCTTGTGGGCAAGGAAAGTATTTCAGATCTTCCCAAGTTTGTCTTGTTGTTATTGTTGGAGGAGCCCATTTTCTAAAGACATAGGGAGATTAGAACTGGTTGTATATAGGGGTAGTATTGAATAGGGATGTAGGATTACCTTGAAGCTTATAACTATATGTATATGTAAAAGAAAAAATAAAGGAAAGAAGAGAGAAGAGAGGGAAAAAAACAGATAAAAGAAACAAGCAAACGAGTGGCAACAACAACAGAAAACAGAAGTATGCGTCTGAAAAAATTTCAAGGTAAAAAATTGTTATGGGGTGTTGTATTGAGTATCACATTGTGATAAAAAGTGGGTTAAAAATTAAAAGAACAAAAACTGTGAGGATGAATTTTTAAGTTTAAAGTGGAAACTTTAAAAGTAAAAATAGAAAAAAGTTTAAAAAAAGAAATAAGGTGAAAAACTGTATCAATAAAGTATATAGCTTTGGGGGCAGTCCCAGGAGTTTAATAAATTGCCTTTTCCCCTGATGTTGGGGTTTTACAGTTTGGGTGCTGTCCTCTTGTGCTTCTGGCTTGCCTTCTGGGGGCGGGGCTGCCCCGCTGTTTTCAGTCCCTTCTCCCTGGGCTGCATCTCTCTGCCCCCTTCCTAGGGACTGGAGTCTATTGTAACCAGGTTGTCAGGGTTCAGTTCTCGGGGGGCGGGGGGGGAGTGTTCTTTTATGGCCTTTTGCAGCTGTTGAGGAAGTCAGGTGGGAGCAAGATGTTTGTGCCCAGGCCTCCTTCCCAGAGAGAGCCCCTAATTAGCAACCCTCTGGATGATTGGGGGGGGCCCACAGTCTCTTCCTGTATCCTGTCCCTTGGCCGCCTGTCATAGCCGGGTGGGTGCAGATGCTGGTTTGATTCCTGTCCAAAGCCCCTGCTTGTTGTTTCACTCCCGCGCCATGGAAACCGCAACTGATTTTGGGTCGTGCGACCTTGTCTGTGCCCAGAGAGTCTGTGTGACCCCACGCAGGAGGGACTGAGGTCCCACTGCCCCGCATGTCCCATGCAAGTCTGCAAAATCACCTTCCCTGGGGGGTCCATGCCTGGCTCATGGGGTGAAGAGAAGTGGGAAAGAAAAGCAGTGGAGGAAAGGGAAAAAAAAAAAAAGGAAGGAAAAAAAGCAGTGGAAAAATAGACTCCGCCCTGCAGGTTCCGCAGGTTCCCTTGCTTGGCACCGGGGGCACTTTCTCTCTGCAGATCTATATCCCAGTTTCCCCAGCTGCCCTTCAGACACTCCGTTTCTGTTTGCTTTGAATCAGACCGTAATCTGCTGTTGTTCCCTGAACACAGAGCACTTTCTTGCTGGGGTATTGCCTTCCAATGGGTCGCCTCTGTGGGCTTCCTCCCCCATACCCCCTGTGTCTGGGGGTAACCCTCGGATCCTCTGTGGTGATCCAGAAGTGCGAAATATCACATTTCAGGCTGATTTCATGGGTGCTCACAGTGTTCCCGTAGTGTTTTTTGCAGGAATTGAGCTCACTTCAGGGGACTCCCCAAAATGGGGCCACCCGGCCTTCTCAGATATAGTATTTTTAATATACTGCTGGATTCAATTTGTTAAAATGTTAAGAGTATTTTATCTTTGCTCATGAACAGGTGAAGTTCTACAGTTCTCTTATAATTTTTTCTGGTTTTTTAAATCAGGATAATATTGGTATCCTAAAATTACATGTGAAATATTTTCTCTCTTTACTATTCTCTGAAAAGATTTTTGTTTGTGTAGGAATAATTTTTCCCTTTCTTTAAATATGTCACTAAATTCACCTCTCTAGTAAGAGTTTCCTTTGTAGAAATATTTTCAAATACATATCCCATTTCTTTAATAGATATAAGGCTATTTAGATTTTAATAGTTGGTGTCTTTTAAGGCATTTGTCTATTTCATTTAAATTGTTCAATTCTATTGGGAAGGCTATTCATAAAATCCCCTCTTTATCAATTTAATGTTTGTAAAATCTGTAGTGATTATCTTTTTCATTTCTAATATTTGTATTTTTTTTCTAATCAGTCTGCCTTCAGATTTGCCAATTTTTATATTCTTCTAGAGGAATAGCTTTGATTTTCTTGATCTCCTCTATTTTTTTTCTATTTCCCATAGCCTTGTTTCCTATTGTTTGAGATTAATTTAGTGTTCTTTTTTATTTTTTTAAGATTTTATTTACTTATTTGACAGAGAGAAACACAGCCAGAGAGGGACATAAGCAGGGGGAGTGAGAGAGGGAGAAGCAGGCTTCCCGCAGAGCAGGAAGCCTGATGTGGGGCTCGATCCCGATTCTCCAGGATCATGACCTGAGATGAAAGCAGTTGCTTAACCAACTGAGCCACCCAGGCACCCCAATTTGGTGTTCTTTTATATTCTTTCTACATGCTTTAGATCTGTGGGTGTTTTTTTTTTTTTTGCTTTGCTTTTTGGTTCTTACATTGGAAGCTTAGGTTATTCCTTTTAAACCTATCTACTTATGTGATAGAAAAACTTAGTAAAATTCCCCTTTAAACATTCCTATAAAGGAGACTGGGTGGCTCAGTTGGTTAAACATCTACCTTTGGCTCAGGTCATGATCTCAGGGTCTTGGGATTGAGCCCCGTGTTGGGATCCCTGCTCAGTGGGGAGTCTGCTTCTCCCTCTTCCTCTGCTCCTTCTCCTGCTTCTGTGCTCTCTTTCTCTCTCAAGTAAATAAATAAAAATCTTTAAAATAAAATAACCATTCTTATAGCTATGCACCATAAATTTTGGTATTTCATGTTTTTGCATTCTTTCAGCTCAGAATACTGCCTATTTTCTTTCTGATTTCTTTTTTGAGCTGTAATTATTAAGACATATTTTACTTATGTTTTTTTCAAATATTTTAGATCTTTAAATTTTTACATTACTGTTATTGATTTCTATTGTAAAAAGAAAATAACTTGGCATATTTGAATCCTTTATATGGAATTATTTTATGATTGTGTCTATGGTCTTTATTGGTAAATATTCCATGTGCACTTGAAAAGGATGTGTATTTTGCTGCTATTTAGTTGAGTACTCTAGATCAGTTTGGTTGAGAGTGTTGATCACATACACTATACTTTGTACTTGTTCTGTCAATTATTTAGAATAAAGTATTAAAATATGTATCTATAATTGTGAACTTGTCTCTTTCTCATTGCAGTTCTATCAGGATTTGATTCATGTAGTTTGAAGCACTGACATTAACCCCATAAATATTAAGAACTATTATGTCTTCCCAATAAGTTGGTAACTTTGTTATGAAATTACCTTTATCCCTAAGACCATTCATTACTATGAAATGTATTGTCTTATATAAAATAGTTAAACTTACTCTCTTTTAACAGTTACCTTGACATATCTTTTTCCATGCTTAACCTTTGTTTGTATCTTGTTTTTATCTTTGGTAGCTAATTGGATCTTGCTTCTACATCTATTTTGACAACATCTGTCTTTTAACTAGGAAGTTTTAAAAATTGCATTTAATATGATTAATGGTATGATCATATTGAAGTAAATCACACTGGTATTTGTTTTATATTTTCACATTTAGTTACTTCTTTTTTCTCCTTTTCTGCTTTTTTTTAGAGTAATTGTCTTCATGATTCTGAATTCTTCTTGAAACATACTTGTGGAGCATATAGAATTCTAGTTTCATAGTTTTTGTTCTGTCTTTCTGTACTTTAAAGATATTGCTAAGTGATTCTGATTTGCATTTTTCGTTTTTCTTTTCCATATATATCTTTTTGTTCTGAGTTGTTATTTTGTTTTCTTTTTCTTCTTCTTTTTTCTCCAAATTCTTATTTAAATTCCAGTTTATTAACATACAGTGTAATATCAATTTCAGGAGTAGAATTTTAGGACTCATCACTCACATATAACACCAAGTGCCCATCACAACAAGTGCTCTCTTTAATGCCCATCACCCATTTAGCTGATCCCCATCCATCTCCCTCTGTCAACCCTGTTTGTTCTCTATAGTTAAGAGTATTTTCTGATTTGCCTCTTTCTTTCCCATATTTTCATGTTTTGTTCCCTAAATTCCACATATGAGGGAAATCATATGGTGTTTGTCTTTCTGTAACCTCTTTCACTTAGCATAATACTCTAGCTCCATCCATGTTGTTGCAAATGGAAAAATTCTATTCTTTTTGATGGCTGAGTAATAGTCCGTTGTATATATCTACACATCTTCTTTATCCATTCATCAGTTGATGGATATTTGGGGTCTTTCAATAACTTGGCTAATGTTGGTAAAGCTGTTATAAAACACCAGGGTGCATATATTCTTTGAAATCAACATTTTTGTATCCTTTGGGTAAATACCCAGTAGTGCAGTTGCTAGATCATAGGGTAGTTCTATTTTTAACTTTTTAAAGTATGGAAACTCCATACTATTTTTCAGTGTTGCTTCACCACTTTGCATTCCCACGAACAGTGTGAGAAGATTCCCTTTCTCTGCATTCTCACCAACACCTGCTGTTTCTTGTGTTGTTGATTTTAGCCTTTCTGACTAGTGTGAGGTGATATATCAGTGTATTTCTAACAATGAGTGATGCTGAGCATCTTCTCATGGGTCTTTTAGTCATCTGTAGGCCATCACCTTTGGAAATATGCCCATAGAATGGATATCTAAAGGGGCAAAAAATGAAAACAGACTACTTAGGGAGTTGTTGCAGAAGTCCAGGTGAGAGGTCATGATGGGTTAGCCTTGACAGTAAATAGTTTAAAGACCTATTTTGGAGACACAACTAATAAAACTTATAGGTAAATTTGGAATGAAGGAAGGTTAGGTTGGTGTGAGGTAAGGGGATGAATCAAGGAAGATTCCCAGGTCTTTGGCTTGAACAATGAGATACACGGCAAAATCTGGTACATTATGTTTGGACATGTTACGTTTCCAAGTGGAAATGTCAACTAGGTGGTCAAATATGTTTGGACCTCAGGGAAAAAGTCAAGAGTGGAAATTAAAAAAAAATTCATTTGGCATTATATAATTGCATTTGTTTTTATCTGGTGACATTATTCCACTTGAGAAATATTTGGCCTGCTTCACAATGGACTCCAGTTGCTTACCTTTCAGAGGTCGGATGGTACCTTCAGTCTTCCAGACTACTGTTGAACATAGGCAGGGACTGAATGCCCTCGGCTGCATACCTGCCAAGGGTTAGCGCACTGGAGTATAGACATGCTAACACTGGGATTAGGTGATTCTCAAACAGATTACCAGAGGGACACTCATAGGAACATGAATACATGAATTGAGTTAGCTATTAAGGAAAAAATGTGGAATAGCTGGGGACTAATACCAAATGAGTAATTTATGTTGGATAATAAAAGTGCTGCTCAGTTTTAGCCTAATGTTACAGGTAGAATGCAGGTTTTAGGAATCATGTGGGTGCCTGAATGAGGGGATTTCTGACTTCTCCCTTTTGCTCCATGCTGTGCTGTTCTCTGTCTATCGAATTCCCTAGGCACCTTCATCCCCTTTCTCATCTTCTAGGGATATTCTCCAGCCTGTTCAGGTAAGTCAGTCACATTGTCCCCAGAATCAGGAACCAGGAATCTTCAGAGTGATCAAAAAAGATTACAGAATAATTATAAATTATGAAATGTAATTTTTAAAAAAGATTAAATGACATATATTTAACACAGCACCCTCTCTTTTAAACTATGCAAATAATTCCCCTGAAATCAGTGTGCAAAGACTAAGTAGCATTGAAATAAAAACTTACTTACCTCCAGTAGTCAACTGTTCTTCCCCATCCCAAAATGGAACACACATCCTTTGTTATGTGACCAACTTTGATTTGTTTCCAGTTGGTCTAGTAAAGTAGATTTTGTCCCTGTGCTCAGTCCTGAGGGTCAAATACACCTCTACATTCCCTCTAAGCATTATTCTTCCCTTAAGTGGATGTAAATATACCCACTAGCATATAGGGAGCCCATCCAAATTTGCCCACAGTGATTCCCACTCTTACTGTCAGAAGGAATAAAAGAAAGAACCTGTTAGCTTCCCCCCAATTATCCTTTATTTGCATTTCATTTTTTTCTCCCTCTGGCTTGAGAGAAGAGAAGATCTTTTAGAAACCGCCTCCATGAAATTTACTGGATTACTTGAAATTTATGAGGAAGGAATAGAGTGAAGGAGAATATTCTTAAAAAAAAATTCTAGGGGCGCCTGGGTTCAGTCGTTAAGCATCTGCCTTCAGTTCAGGTCATGATCCCAGAGTCCTGGGATCGAGCCCCGCAACAGGCTTCCTGCCCTAGGGGAAGCCTGCTTCTCCCTCTCTCACTCACTCTGCTCGTGTTTCTTCCTAGCTGTGTTTCTCTCAGTCAAATAAATAAATAAAATATTTTTTAAAAAATTATAGCTAACTAGGAAAAAAACTCAAACAAATTCTGGTCCTTTACTCTTCCAAACACTTTGGTATCTTTCTGAAATTACCCTGTCATGTTACTCTGAAAAGGAGATTTTTACTTTGACCTACTGAGTGTAACCATGATTTTTCCTTCAAGCTACCATGTGATATATACATCAATGTTAAAAACTACCACTCTCCCTAGTACATTTACATTGTTTCCAAAGTGGTTTTTATATTGCTTTTGAACAATATAGTCCCTAGTGTTTACAGCCTCCTTTTCAAAGCTGTATTCAAAATCAAGTTTAGAAACACCCACTTATTGCCACCAAGAGTTTTTTTCTTGGCCAAACACCAATATGTGTGTTTCAAAGAGTACTCCTTTAGCAGAGAGCTTAATTATGAAGCTGTAAGTATTATTTCTGAACATCTATTTTATTCCTGTTGTGTGTCCAAATCCTTTTGACTATAGGAACATGCAAATCTTACTTCCAGTAAATTCTCTGTAACATGTGATTATATACACACAACTCCATTTCTGTGGTCTTGCATCAATACCTGGCAAGAGGCAAATGTCAGCAGAGGAAGTTGCATTCTTGAGTGGCGTATCTGTTATTTGTACAGTGAGGGTATTAGAGAGTTATTGCTGAGTAGCATACATACATGCTTTATCTTAACTGAAGTGGAACACTGTGCCTGTTTAATAACTCAATAGGTTAATGTGCTGAATCCTCCAGAGTTTTCATTTTCCGAAGACAGAGAATGACAGATTGGGAAAAATGTCTAATGCAAAATCCATAGTAACGAAGGAACAGTTACTAAAGAAGAGCACCTTGGGGGCACCTGGGTGGCTCAGTCTTTAAGCTTCTGCCTTCGGCTCAGGTCATAATCCCGGAGTCCCAGGATCGAGCCCCGCATCTGGCTCCCTGCTCAGCGGGAAGCCTGCTTCTCCCTCTCTCACTCCCCGTTTGTGTTCCCTCTCTAGCTGTGTTTCTCTCTGTCAAGTAAATAAATAAAATCTTTATTTAAAAAAAAAACAACACAAGAAGAGCACCTTGACTTTTCCATCAATTTTAAAAACAATACCATGTGAAGTTTACAAGGCAAAGTGCTCCTAATAAACCCATTTGGCTTCTCCCTATGTTGTGACTTAGTACTGGGGAGGCAGAGACTAGTTTCACCTTCAGAATCTTGGGCAATTTACTGGGCTCATGTTATTTATATAGATTTAGCTATTACAGAAATAGGTTATATTTCATTTAACCTTCAGGCAAAGTGAATATGCTTTGTTGTTGTTTGCATTTCCTATTCCCTCTGCCTATCATACAACTCACTCAAATCATTGCATGACTGGCTCTTTGTCATCATTCAGGTCTTTGTTTGAATGATACTTTGTTAAAAAAAGCATAGCGTGCACACCTGAACACACACACACTATACATTCCATTGTCTTGATTTATTTTCTACTCTGTGTTTATATCTGTCTGAAATTATCTCAATCTGGAAGTATGTGATATTTAGTTATCTGTTCATCTCTTGCTGTGTTCCCCATTATTCCTCCCATTTCCTGTATTTTTTTTATTATGCCCCTGAAATGCATACACTCAGTGCTTATTAGTAGTCTTGAATAAAATAGATTAACAAGAAGTGAATCTTACTTTCACATAAGGCAGTTTCATTTCAAATCCATTTAACATTGGGAAAAAAAACACGTTTAATTCTTAGCTTACAGAAAATGTCACAACAGGAGTAAGTTGAAAAGCTTTCTATTTCACCTGAGACATGCATCATGACTATCTTCCCAAGTACTATTTGAGAATGAGTTGTCTATTTTATGTCAGTCCTCATTTTTTCAGAAATTGCCCACCTCTCAAGTGACCTTGCAATGACTGACCACCCAGTTTCTGGTTATGATGTTGTCAAAGAACTTGTCAGGTCTCAGCAGGTACATGAGAGCCTTTTTCACCCTGTGAATAAATCCGAGTTTTAATTGTGGTTTGAACTTGGGTTTATAGAAGTATCTGTTAGAAAAGAGTGACCAGAGACATTACAGGCCTATCTGAAACCCTCTGTAGCTGCAGAGTTCAAACAGGAAATAGAAGTTTGTTTTGTTTTGTTTTGTTTTTAAGATTTTATTTATTTATTTGACAGAGAGAAACACAGCCAGAGAGGGAACACAAGCAGGGGGAGTGAGAGAGGGAGAAGCAGGCTTCCCGCCAAGCAGGGAGCCCAATGTGGGACTCGATCCCGGGTCTCTGGGATCATGACCTGAGCCGAAGGCAGTCGCTTAACCAACTGAGCCACCCAGGTGCCTGAAATAGAAGTTTTCTAAAAGAACTACTATTGGGCATTTATATCATCTGTGAGATGAGGTTCTTCTTTGTATCCATGAGCATTTCCCTAGTTTTTGTGATTAGGTTCATAAAAGTCAGTGACATTGAAGAGTTTTCCAGGCAGTTTTCCCTCCCATCTAATGAACGAGAGGGCCTTAACTAAGGTAACATATCAGGATTGCACCAAAGGATACCTAAGTCTGCTTGGATTCTAGATTATCAAAGCATGTATCTAAATGGGACTGTAGCTAAAATGTCATCCCTTTGCAGTTACGCTGTAGGAACTCAATAAGGAAGTAGAAGCAAACTGAGTTCTTTCTCCCTGAAAGTAACCATGCCATGCTTGAGTGGATAGTCACCTTTCAATGAGTAACATTAAAGACAAAATGAATACCACATTTCAAAGTTGCATTCGTTATTAAAAACTGGTTCTTTCCTAAGCTAAATATGCCACTGACCTGTATTTATTTAAAAGCCACAATTTTATTTCACTGGATTTCACATCTCTTCATGCCTGAGGATACCATTTGATACTTTGAGGTCATTTGTTTTGAAAGTAGTTGATAAAGGGTAAATATGGGTAAAGCAGGAGATTTTGGCCTACGAGAAATAAAAATAGGATTTCTGGTTCTTGCTTGGCATTTTCACTAATGCCAGGAATAATGACCAATAAGGCAACACAGTACATTATTATTGTTCTTACTCTTCTAACATTGAGAAAAGGTAACTGTTTTAGTTGTGGTGGTTGCAGAGGGCATTTCTTGCATCATAGTCCATTGTTGAGCCAAGCTGTCTGTTCCATTAGGAATTGACAGGGGTGAAGTGTTTATCTTGTCTTCTCTGAACAATGGTTCAAAGAAGTAACCATATTGGATTCTTAGAGGCCATGTAATTATTTTAGGGTCTGTGACTAGAGTTCCAGATAGTGGTATATCACTTATCCATTTTCCCTGCATGAATAGATTACTGTAATTTGCATAAGTATTTTTATTTTTTAAACATTTATTTTATTTTTTCAGTGTCCCAAGATTCATTTTTTATGCATCCAACCCAGTGCCCCATGCAATATGTGCCCTCAATACCCACCACCAGGCTCACTCATCCCCCCACCCCTCCCTTCCAAAACTCTGTTTGTTTTTCAGAGCCCACAGTCTCTCATGCTTTGTCTCCTCCTCCAATTTACCCCAGCTCACATTTCCTTTCCTTTTCCCACTGTCCTCCATATTACTCCTTATGACCCACAAGTAAGTGAAACCTTCTCTGCTTGGCTTATTTCACTCAGCATAATTTCCTCCAGTGCCATCCATGTTGATAGAAAATTTGGGTATTCATTCTTTCTGAAGGAGACATAATATTTCATTGTATATGTGGACCATATCTTCTTTATGCATTTCTCTATTGAAGGGCATCTAGACGTTTCCACAGTTTGGCGATTGTGATCATTGCTGCTATGAACATTGGGGTACATATGGCCCTTCTTTTCACTACATTTGTATCTTTGGGGTATAGAAGTATTTTTACTTTACTACACATTTTCTGCCTTTTCTGCTTTGCCATTCAAAATTGAATTCTTGAAAATTGCACCCAGAAATTATAATAATATAATCCTCTTTTAATGTAGGAACTGATGTGATAATTTTAATAATAACAATATTTCAAGGAACTCTCATGCCAAGAGAGAGATTTGCTTTACAAACTCATAAAAATTAGCCCAGTTCACATCAAATAAATGTTTTTCCCAATTATATATGCTTTTATTAAAAAATAGTCAATTATTATCCTCTTGATACCTTAAATACTCCATTTTCCAATAGGATAAGCTTACTTCATATACAATAAGAACAAAGTAAGTTTTAGACCCAGAATTGGCTAAACTTATACAAGTCCTGAACTGAAACTGGTGATGGCTTAAAGTCAGTATATTATGTATAGTGAAGTTTTTCAATCGTTCAGGCCAATAAAATATATTTCTAAAATCTTGATGCAAGAACAAACTCAGTCTTACTTAATACCATGCTTTCAGTTTATCTAGAGGATGATGGGAATATAAAATGATGGACTTTGTGTGCAGTTTGCCAAGTTAAAACTTTCTAATTTTGACTAAATTTTCTTGCAGAAACCAGGTAAAGCAAATGTTTTTCAGAACCACAGCTAGGGAAGCACCAAAGGGAAAACACACTCCTTTTTGAAAACTCGTCAATAAATATAGACAAGCATGTGGGTGGAGAATAAAAATTATTAATTAGAAACACAAAATGAATCTCAGTTCTCCTTTTCCTTTCTCCCAGATGATCAGATAAAATACAAGTAAATTAAAAGAGGAAATTCTACTAAGAGATTTTGAATGACTTATTGACCTTAGAAGATAAAACTTAATCTCTGCCCATGTGGGGGCCTCTACATTTAGTTACAAGTAGTGGGGCCTGAAATAACAATTTAATGGACTGTGAAAAGAAAGAACAAACAGGAGATGAAGCAGCTGATCCATTGGCAATTGTGGGGATTGGATCCAGGAATGACTAGTACCCTCTCGCTTCCTAGAAGATTCAGACCAGGAAAAAAAATAATAAGTTTAGGAAACTAAGAATAAGTGTTTGACAGTAAATTTTTTTTTCTTAAAAATTAGGGGCACCTGAAGGCTCAGTCATTTTGGCATCCCACTCTTTATTTCTGCTCAGGTCATGCTCTCAGGGTCATAGGATTGAACTACACATTGGGCTCTGTGCTCAGTAGGGAGTCTACTTGAGATTCCCTCTCCCTCTGCTCCTCCCCTGGCTCGCCCTCGTACGCTCTCTTTCTCTATCTATCTATCTATCTATCTATCTATCTATCTATCTATCTCTGAGGTAAACAAATAAATCTTTTAAAAATTAAATAAAAATGATGACACATGAACCTTATCCAAGATAAATGGATATCAGGAAATAGGGGGAGGAGTGTCCCAAATATCCCTGTTATTCAGGTAATAATCTATAGATTCTGGTTTTTATAATAGCATGAAAACAAGTTTGTTTATTCTAGGTTTTTTTCCAGCTGTATTTATTGAAACAGCATGGGTCCTGACCTAAAGTTCTCAGAGCTTGAAGTATTTATGAGTAGTTCAATGATTAAAAATGCTAGAGAGGTCTTCCTCAATAGCAATTCTGAATGCTAGAAAATGATGGATCTGTATCTATTAATTCCTCAAGGAAGAATGTGTATCCTGTGACATTTATTCTCAGTTGGATACAGTTTCTATGCACATGTCTTGACAAAAGTTTTAAAGAACAAACTCGATGGTATAATATATTTCAAATGTTGTTAAGAGGGTACATCTAGTGTTAAGTGTTCTTACAATTAAAAGAAGATAAAGAATCAACAGAAGCTTTGGGAGGTAGATAGGTCTATTACCTTCATTGTGGTTGTGGTATCATGAGTGTTTGCATAGTCATCTAAATTCATCAAATCGTATATATCAAATGCGTGCAGTTCTTTGTATATCAATTATACCACAATAAAGCTATTAAGTCCTTCAGTGAAGCAAGAAACAAAACCATGGTAATAGAAAAGAATGAATGTTCTCAAACTTTAATAGTGTTAGAAGGAGGAAGGTGAGAGAAGATGAAGAATGGATTGATCATAAAACATTAGTCACAATTTTTCAAACTTCCCTGGATCCCTACCTTTGCTCTGTACCTTTTCAGTCCTCTCACATTGTGGTTGGGACATTCGGGCCCAACTCTCTAATCTGGACTCACCTAAGTTATAGAAAATACTCTTTCTAATGAAATAGCTATGGACCCAGTTATAATTCTGGAAATCCACTTTAAAATGTAATGACAGAATAGAAATTGTGAAGCGATGACCATCTTGTCATAGAGGATGTGGAGGCTGCATTTTCAAAAGATGCTCTTGTCGATGTCACTTTGCCACTCCCGCCCAAAAATAAAATTACAAGCTTCTCTGACTTCTGGGGTAGGTGACCAGTAGAAGCTGGCAGAAGTGACATCAGAGGCTGTCATAAGAACCTTCACAGTTTCTTCCTAAGTCTCCTGGAATACTCATTTCTGGGACCACCCTTGGGGAACTAAACCATCTTGCTGTAAGAAATATGATTTCACTCATATGTGGAATTTAAGAAACAAAATAGAAGAACATAGGGGAAGGGAAGGAAAGATAAAATAAGATGAAAATAGAGAGGGAGGCAAACTGTAAGAGAAGCTGAACTCTAGGAAACAAACTAAGGGTGGCTGGAGGGGAGGTGGGTGAGGGGTTGGGGTAACTGGGTAATGGGCATTAAGGAGGGCACTTGATGTAATGATGTAATGACCACTAGGTGTTATATGCAAATGACAAGTCTCTAGATTCTACCCCTAAAACTAATAACACTGTATATGTTAACTAACTTGAATTCAGATAAAGAATTAAAAAAAAAAAAAAAAAGTCCAAGGAGCATAGAGAAGGCCTATGTAAGTTCTTGAGTCAACAAGCCCCCTACATACATAGTGAACAGTAATCATTAATCATCAGCCATATTAGTGACCCATTTTGGATATGCTGCCCATTTAAGCTTTTGGATAGCTCCAGTTCCGGTGTCCATCTGACTACAACTGCACGAGAGTCCCAAAGACAGATTCCCCAGGTGTGCCAGTCAACCACTGAGATGTGAAAAATAATAATAAATTGTTTTAAATGGCTACATTTGAAGGCAATCTGTTACATAACAATAGGGTGATAAGATGATAAATATTTATTATGGACACTGAATGGAATTTCTGTCTTTGTTTCTCTCTGAGTTGAATGATAAGCATTATGCTAGCAAAAGATTCTCCCTTCCTTCGCTTTACTTTTCATATTAAAAATGGTCATTTGACCATGTGCTGGGCTGGAGCCACTTCAGTGTCCTTGCCTGAAATACCTTTTCTCCATTTCAGTCTAGATCTTGGTCGTTGTTAAAATTTAAGTACCTCAGGAGAGGAATTTTTTAGACACTATCAATCATTTTTGCCTTAACTGGAATGAAGAATTTGAGAATATGTGTTAAAAATGGGTATGGGACAGAATAGATTTCAGGCTTTACATTTTCAAGCAAAGCAAACAATGAGACCACAACATCTAATGGGCAAAGAAAGAAATCAAATGTGCAACTCATGTACCTCCTAAGTTTGTGTAGAATCTGTCCTACATTCAATAGCCACTTAAAGAGAAGCAAAACTCCTAGGAGGATATAATAAGAATCAACAAATTATTTTATTGTAAGTCTTAGAGAATTTTGTGTATCCATCATGGTGTTTATTCTTTGGAATTATTTCTATGTGTATCTAATCTTGTTGCATGCCCAGAGTTACTGATAAAAAGTAAGCTAGGCAGTAATAAATGATTACTCCCTCCAACTGGTTTCAGTTCCAGATCTTGGTCATTCAGAAACTGACTTATCTCACTGGTTGCATTCCCTTATCATTAATATATCAGTTATTTCCCAGAAAGTCTGTGGTTAGAGCATTCTTCCTAAATAGAATAAATATTTTCATAACTCTTAGAGAATTTCAAGTTCATATGAAGATCATTACCTGTATATTATGCATAAATATTTAATTATCCATCTACTTAAAGGACCCACACAATAATTAGTTTTACCTTCAGGGATATAATAAAATGAGTAGTGGTACCTTTGCTTACCAATACATACACGAGAAAAAAATTTGTTATAGTCATTTTTGAGATGTCAGAATTAAGAAACTATCTTTTGGAGATAGTTATGAGTAGAGAAGTCAATATATATATATATATAGATAGATAGATATAGATATAGATATAGATATAGATATAGATATAGATATAGATATATAGATATATAGATATATAGATATATTTTTAAAGATTTTATTTATTTGACAGAGAGAAACACAGCCAGAGAGGGAACACAAGCAGGGGGAGTGAGAGAGAGAGAGAAGCAGGCTTCCCGCCGAGCAGGGAGCCCGATGTGGGACTTGATCCCGGGTCTCCGGGATCATGACCTGAGCCGAAGGCCGTCCCTTAACCAACTGAGCCACCCAGGTGCCCAAGATATATTTATTTTTATCAGCAAATGCCTATGGCTTATTTCCCTGGGCTTGTGCCACTGAACATATGTGAACTACTGAAGAAAGTAAAACAATGTGACATAGAGAAGAGTTGTTGCTCCATAAAAAAGAATATAAAAATAATAATACTTTATTATATATTATATATAGTACATACTATTATTATACATTGTACATATATATTATACATAGCATAATATGCATATGCATGACATATATATTCATGTGTTGCGAAGATTTATTACTAGTCTATTGCTTATTGCTTCTTTCTTCCCTCCCTCTCACCTTTCCTACCATGCAATTCATCAATATGAACTTCTCTGAGGACTAAATTATAGCTAGAGGGTGCCTTGGGACCTGGAGAGAGGGAAGAACAGCACATCATATTAGTATCTTGCTGAAGGTCAGCAGACCTAACATTTTCTACACTCTCTGTATTAGGACATCAGATTCTCGTGACACATTTAATGACACAGGAAAGAGGACAACAGACCTAGTTCTCTACATATACAATTTCCCCCAAAGCCTACAAGTTATAACTCGTAAAATACAGTATTTTGACCCATTCCCTGATAAAAATATCATTATAAAGCCCAATGGTTCTAGAACAGTTGCTCCTATGCACTGAGTCTGTGAACTCCTTTAGCACTGTGTTCATCTACCTATAGCAGAAAACGCAAATGCCAGTGACTGAAATGTAACAGGGAGCAATTTTTCTCACTTGACACATTCAGAGGTAAGCATTCCTGAGCTGGTAGGTTGGCTCCCGGCAATACCACAAGGACTTAATTTCAGCCACTTTCCTGAGTGGTTCCATTTTCATGTTCACAAAATTGTTTTTATGTAATGTATCATATCCACATACAAGGAAAAAAAGAAGTAGGTCCAGTGAAAGTCAAAGGTAAATGAATGATTTGTCCTTTTTTATGAGGAAAACAATACTTCTCTGTAAGCTCCAGCCAGTGGAACACTTTTTATATTATTTTGGTCAGAATTAGGTCACAAAGTTACTGATAATCTGTTTAAAAAAAAGTCTGGAAAATTAAATGTAAAGGTATGAATACCTTTCATTCCTAGACAACACAAGGATTTTTTCCAGCAGCGACGAAGGGGGAACCTATGTGAGTAGCAACATCTGCTTGGATACTGGATGTCCCTAGTGGCTATGAAATCAAACATGTTCCTAGGGAAAAGGTAAAGGGGACTTTAAATTTTAAAGCACTATTGAGAACTTTGCTCTAACAGGGCAAAAGGGAAAACCTTTGGGTGGCAAAAGTGATCAATCATGGAAAAAGCGTTGGACAGGTCAATAAATATAACACAGGCAAGCCGACTTTGATTTATGAGAGAATAACAAAGTCTCACTTCCTATAATGCTGCACTAGGTGCCCTGATGGAGAGCAAATGCATCATTCCATAGACTCCTTCGATTGGAATTACCATACATAACTGGTACAGCCACTTTTCATTACTGACGACAGTCGAGAACCGCTGAGATGGGTCTGTAGTCGATGATGTGAGTGTCCTCATAGTAAAAGATATGACCTTGATTTTTCCAGTCTAACTATTATTCATGGAATGGTAATTTGAGTGAACCAGCAATCATTAGCTATGATAACTGGCTCTGTCCTCCTGCCATAGGTAATCACCCTTACAGTAATGGTGGTGGGATGGCAGGGATAAATGAATATAGTTTCCTTCCTGTATAAAAGAAAAAAGAAAAAAAAAAAAGGAAGGGGAAGACAAATGCACTAAGGCACCATGGTAAGCCATTTACCACAGGAATAGGGCAAAGGAACTGATTTTATTTCCCAGACTCTTTTTGGGATAATAGATATATTTTAAGATTTTATTCATTTATTTATGTGTTTGTTTATTTTTATTTATTTATTTATATTTGAGAGGGCAAGCATGGGGAGGGGCAGATGGAGGAGGAGAGGCAGAAACTTTGAAGCAAACTCTGCGCTGAACAGGGAGTCCAATGCAGGGCTGGGTCTCACAGCCCTGAGATCATGACCTGAGTGGGGACCAAGAGTCAGACACTCAGCTCACTGAGCCTCCTGGGTGCCCCATCTTGCAATATTAATATTTCCCTTTTTCTATAAAATGTACTGAAGTGAAAACTTAAAATTTTTCTTTTTTCATATTTGTGAATCTTTTTGTATTATTATTAAGTTACTGCTCCCCCCCCCACTTTTCCATTACTGTAGCACAGTAGGTAGAGAACTTCCGCAGAAATTGTGTCATGTCCAAAACACTGCAGTCAGTCAATTTCATTGAGTACCCATCCCCTATTTTTAGTCACTGTTTGAAAATAATGACAAAAATTAGGGATGCCTGGGTGGCTCAGTTGGTTGAGCAATGGCCTTCGGCTCAGGTCATGATCCCAGAGACCTGGGATCGAGTCCCACATCAGGCTCCCTGCTCGGCAGGAAGCCTGTTTCTCCCTCTCTCACTTCTTCTGCTTGTGTTCCCTCTCTGGCTGTGTTTCTCTCTGTCAAATAAATAAAATATTAAAAAATGAAAAGAAAATGACAAAAATAAAACAAAACATGAGAACACTCTCTTCCAATTCTTAGGGCACTTTCCTCACCGTATACAGTGGCCTTGGCTTTGCTGTCTGTTTCAGTCAGGTGAGCCTGCTCTAACAAGGTGCAACATGCTGGGGGTTTAAACAACGTTAAGTCTACTGTCTCACGGTTCTGGAGGCTAGACATCAGAAATCAGGGCGTCCACGGAACTGGTTCCTTCTGGGAGCTGTGAGGCTTAAGGGATATGCTCCAGGCCTCTCTCCTGGGCTTGTGGATGGGGGTCTTCTCCTGGGTCTCTTCCTGTCATCTGCCTTGTATGCATGTCTGTCCGTGTGCCCAAACTTCCCCTTTGTGGAAGGACAACATAGCTCACCATACCCCATTATGACCGCAGCTTAGCTAATTACATCTGCCCCAACCCTATTTACAAATTAGGTCACGTTATAAGTACTGGAGGTTAGGAGTTCAACATAGGTATCTGGAGGGGGACACAATTTAACACATCCCTTCTGAGAAAACTTTTTTTTTTTTTTTTTTTTGAGCTTCTTTGCCAACTCTCACTTTCTCACTAGTGGGCAAGTTTCTTGAAGGTATAATAACTAGTTCTCTTAAGTTTACCAAGCAATGTTAATATACGCGTATCCCCTTTACCCTGTTTACCCTCGCAGTAATATAGGAATGGTGTCTGACCTTCCGTGAATAAATGAACTAACAAAGGCTTAGACATTTTGTGATTAGACTGAATCCATTGGGAAAATGGCTAAGTCAAGATTTAAATCCATATTTTCTGACTGCCTGGCTCCAGGATAATTTCAATACAATCATTCTGCTCTACTCCCTTACCATTCAGGGTTTATAAAAACAATGTCATAAAAACAATGAAAGTTAATGGAAGCAAAAAAAAAAAATCTTAGGTAAAATTTGAATCAGCCCATGTAACTTATTTTTAGGCCAGAGAGGATTAAGATTAATTGCTTGCCATACA
This sequence comes from Spilogale gracilis, assembly GCA_004023965.1. Lineage (NCBI taxonomy): Eukaryota > Metazoa > Chordata > Mammalia > Carnivora > Mephitidae > Spilogale > Spilogale gracilis. Next base: position 54,602 of record PITA01006228.1, read on the forward strand.
ACCTTCTCACTTCACTGACTCCTGCAGGCCATCTGAGACAAATAACTTTTAAATTTATGGTCTATTAGAGGAAATGCTTTAAAACTTATCTGTGTGCATTTTAAATACTTATTAACATTAAACCTTTGTGACCTCATTCCTTTGATAGGAAAACATGTAGTTTATTTCTTCTAAGTATCCAATAAAGTATAATCCACCTAATATACTAGTCCTCAAAAATCATTTACAGAGGGTAGGAGATACTGAAATGACAGTTTATTTCATCTGTTACCTCCAATACTTTATGAAAATCAGTAATGTCTCCAAAGTTTGGCAACCTTTACTTTATCTGTATTCTTGGAGAGAAGGTAGCCTCTGCAAACCTTCATATGAATATGTAAATATTATAATTACACATTTACAATGCAGATGTCAAGCTGGCCCCCAGACCTTAAGGAGTAGTGACTGGGAAGGTGTGGAAGGGATGAGGGAGGACAGCCTAAGCAAAGGTTATCTTTGATTAACTTATTTTGCAAATCAGGTATTAATCCACACTTTAGGTCAAGGACATACCTATGATAGTAGAAACTATTTTTATTTTTACCATTGTATTCCCGATATCTAGCAGGGTACTTGGATACAGCATTTATTTAAAAATATTTCTTGAATGAATAAATGGATGGGAATGCTATAAAGTTTCCTAAACATGAGGTTAAAAGGGGGCGATAAAATACAGAAATAAAATACCATTAAAATAACATGTTCAGTCTATTTTTCCAACTGTTTTGAGTCTTGCCTAAACATTTGACTAATTAGCCATCCATGCAATCAGTAATTCTTTTGTTCATCTTAAATAAATTTGACCTTTCTGTATAAACCAGGCACTGGATTATTACAGAAAGTATTAACTTAGAGAGGGATGGTCTACATAAAGGATGTTAACATCTATACTATAGTACATGTTCTGTAGAATGGATCTACATACATAACCGTATGCGTATAGTGCGTGATAGGACCCATGCATGTGTCTATTACAGTGATAGTGGAAAGTACTGACAGAGACTAACATGGTGCTACTTGAGATAAACAGAGCAGGGAAAACAAAAAACAAAACTCCTTTCAGATAACAGCATTTGTCAAGGAGTCTCATGCTGTTTTCACTCTCTTGACTCCTACTTAAATAGTGCTACAGATTCAAATGAATGAGCAGGTCAGTGTGAAAAATGCTGTCCATTGAGGCCTTTGCTTTTCTCCATGGACTGGATCCGGAGAGGGGAAAAATAGCAGAAAATTGATCTGCTCCAGAGACATGAGCTGTAAAGCTTTAGGCATTCCTAAAAAAAAAAGGCCAGTAGTCTGCTGGAGAACTTGATGAGTCTTCTTTGTGGGGAGAGTAATCTGAGAAAGAAAATCCTTCTTCCCAGTTTATAAATGTGTTATATCCGAAGTGTTTTTGTTTTCGTTTTCCCAATTCCTAAATCAGAAATCCTCTTTCCTCATCCTCTACATTATATTCAATATCAATTTGTTTGGGCTGCAATATATATCTTGAATCCAATCACTTCACTTCATGTCCTATGGTACTTTCATCTAATGGCACCTAGCAGTCTCTTGCCTGGCTTCCTGTCTCCCTGTCATCACTCTGGTGCCCATTTCTATAAAGAGTAAATGCGTGCAGTTAAATTTATTCACAAGAAAATCCATAACCCTAATTTCTCTAAGCAAAGTATTGTAATGCTTTCCTTTTGGAGAAATCATTTATTTACTTTATAACACACAGGGGATATATTCAAAACACTGATATCATATATATTCATATTTAATAAGAACAGGAGCAAAGGAGTTGATGTATCCTCCAAATATCCAAGTGTTACTATATCCCCAAGAAACCTCAAGTTTTATAATTACATCACCTTGTGTAGGTGTAAAATTTTTTAACTGTGATGCTGTGGCCTAGGTGATTAGGCCATAAGTGTATGATTTTCTTTTACTCTGTAATTTTGATGAACAGGTTTGCAGGGCATTCAAGAGGGAGTGTGAGTACTGGACCAGTATCATTTCTTTGGCTCTCTTATTCCTGATGAAAGGAAAGGAATGAAAATGATGACAAGAAAGAAAAATGGGGTTTGCCCTGCTCTTCCTTGGAAGCTGCTCTGTAGGCACTGACCAGTTCTTAAACACCATTGCCTCCCTGTAGATTCCACAAGCAGTGTTCTCTTTAGGGATATCATTAATCAGTTCTCTCAATCTGGTCCATTTCAGCAGCCAGCCTCAGTGTCAACAGTTATAAGTAGCTAGGGAATACAGAATGAGTCTGTGTATTATTCTCTATCTCTTCCTCCAGGGATTTCTCTACACTCTACATGGTTGATAGGGGAAAGGGGAGTTGCTTGAGCCCTGCATCATTTCTAGATTGAGGTCTTTAGCCTGAAACTTTGTTGAGACCCTTAGCAATAGTCAGGCACACCTCAGTATGTGAGGAAACCAAGGGAGAGAAAGAAACAGGATATGGTATTGGTCAATGAATTCAGTTTGTGTTGTTTGAATTTCACTTCATAGAGTTGTCCTAGCCATAAGAAATAGGAAAATATTTTACCTTGTAAGAGCTATTGAACCTCATAGGCTCTAAAATAATCTGTGTAAGAAATCTGGGAGAAATGAATCCCAGTTAGCCCTTGAACTATGATTGGGATTACGAACCTTGGCAAAACCGTGAGAAACTAAGGGGAAGAAGCTAAATCAAGAGTGCATTTTTCTGGAAACAGTTTTGGGGAACGTTGACATTTGACGTGTGCTATAGCTTCTTGCAGTACTTATTACCAGTCACACCCAGAGAACCAGTATCCCAGTTTGTGTAGAAAAGACCTGAATAAATAAACAATAGTTATTATTAACAAATATTGCCCAGTAACTATCAGAAAAATAGAGTAAACAATGTTTTCCCCATAGCACTGAAGTGATTTTTTTTGGTCCACATAAATAACAAGAAGTTTCAAAAGATATACAAGTGTCAGAAACTGAAATTATATGTTGCCTCCTATAAATTAGTACTCAGAAGCTGAGGAATAATTCTAAGCTAAGATACCTGTGTCTATTACTAAATATTTAAATGCTTCTTAAATCCAAATTTGCGGTATGAACTAGCAGGTCTCAGTTCACAAAAGCCTTAGAAGAACTTGAGTTTGACTTAAGTTTGGGTGGGTTTTTTATGTTTGTTTGTTTGTTTGTTTTTACCTAACTGAAAATGATGTTTTGTTGAAATAAATTACTGGAAAATTCTCTTTGGTATTAAAGTTACAATAAACATCTCTTGATGACCTTACAGTGACCGAATATTAAATTCATTTAATTCTCAGGGCCATACCCCAAATAATCCCAAAGAAATGCACCCCTCTTTTGACCCTGAATATGCCTAGAACAAAATCAGACCAGAAGCTGGGGGAAGGGGCAGGGCACCCTAGAATTCTTTCGAAGTCTACAGCTACCATTCTTATTTGTCTTCCAAAGAGTTTATAAAGTATCATAGTCTGACCTTTAATTCTAGAGTTCTCTGTAGATTTTATGGGATAAGAAATTCTAGATCTCACTTTGTGTTTTTAGCAATATTTTGAGTTACAATTTGTTAATGCACAAATCTTAAGTGTAAAGCTTGAAGAATTTTGAGAAGTATACACATGATAAAACCATTACCCAAAACACAAAAGAAAGAAATGTATCACTCCGGAAACCATCCTTGTTACTTGGTGCAATGGTTCCTAATGTCTGTCCTCACAAATTAATTTTGCCTATTACTGAACATCTTATAAGTGAAATCATATAATATGTACTCTTCTATGTCTATTTGCTTTCATCCAACATGTTTTTGAAATTTAATGTGTTAGTGTCTGTCGACAGTCCTTTTTTTTTGTATTGTTGGTATATCCAAAGTTCATGTAGATGTTCTCCTGTTGATGGGCATTTGGGTTATTTCAGGTTGAAGACTATTATAAAAGGAGCTGCCGTGAATATTCTTGTGCATGTCTTTTTGTAGACATATAGGTTTATTTCTCCAGTTCGTAGGAGTGGATTTGTTGTGCCATAAAGCATGTTTGTATATAAACTTGAAAGAAATTACTAGTTTATCAAAGGTCTGTAGCATTTTAAAATATTACCAGGAGTTTATGAAAATTTCCTTTGTTCCACATTTCTATTCATCAAAATTTTTAATGTCACACATTGTAACATTATCTCATTGTGGCTTTGTTTTTCACTGATGAATAATAATGCTTACCAAATTTTCATACGCTCTTTGTCCTTTTGAAAATTTTCTTTTGTGAAGTATATATGTGGATATTTTTCTCCATTACTTTTTTTATTTAGGGTATTTGTTTTCTCCTAATTGGTAAAAGTTTGCTATGTATTTTATGTATCACTTTTTTGTTTCATATCTTCTATCTCATGTGATGTCCAGTCTGTAGCTTGCATTTTCACTTTCCTATATGCTGTCTTCAGAAGACAAAAGTCCTAAATTTTGTGAATTACAATTTTTCATGTTTTTTTATTTTATGGTATCTTTTCTGCATTAAGAATCTTTGCCTGTTTGATGGTCAGAAAAGCATTCCCTTATGTTTAGAATATATGTCCTTTTTTCCCAGAAGTAGGTAAACTAATAATTTTTATATATGATACAAGCAAAGTTAGAGGGTCAAAGTTCATTTTCTATGTATACACATATGTGTGTTTACATACACATATGGTCATTACAGAGAAAGAAAATGCTTTACTTTTCCTTTTAAATAATTTTGCCATCTATGTTGAAGATAAGTTGTCTATTTCAGGACTCCATTCTGCTTGTTGATATGTAGAAGTATCCTTTTGCCAACTACACAGACTTGTAGCTTTACAGACTGTTTGAAATCATGGAAGCATGTAGTATAAGACCTTGAGTTATTTCTTTTTCATTATTGTTTTGTCTAGGTCCCTTGCACATCCATAAAACTTTAGTTTGTTGGGAGCCTGGATGGCTCAGTGGGTTAAAGCCTCTGCCTTCAGCTCAGGCCATGATCTCAGGGTTCTGGGATTGAGGCCCACATTGGGCTCTCTGCTCAGCAGGGATCCTGCTTCCTCCTCTCTCTGCCTACTTGTAATCTCTCTCTCTGTCAAATAAATAAATAATCTTTTAAAAAAAGGCTTTAGTTTGTTAATATACACACAAAAAAGTCCTTTAGGGGCTTAGAGTGGGATTGTAGTAAGTCTGCAAATTAGGTTGGGGAAAATCAACATCTTAAGAATATTGACTCTTCCAATCCATGAACATAAAATACCTTTCTATTTATATAAATATTCTCTAATTTCATTCAGCATTTTTTACAGTTTTAAGTGTAAATTTTTTTTACATTTCTTATGTTTATGTATTTGAAAGAGTATTTGATGCTATCACGTGGTTTTTTTCAGTTTTCAAATACTTGTTTTTGTTATACCAACCTAATATCTATTTTCCTTGATTACTGTACTTACTATGTTTATAGATACATAGAGATTTTCTTTGTATAAAATTATGTCATCAATGCATAATGACAATTATAATTTTATGTAACTGTTGATATTCACCAGCTTACATTTATAATTTTTTTGTTTTCTATTGTTTTGGGTAAGCTATTTAAGTTTGCAGTGGAGACTGCAAATACATCTTTTGTGTATTAGATGGCATTTTGCCAAATATTCTACTACATAACACATAAAGACTTATAACAGTAAAATTGCATTTATCTACCTTCCTACTTATGACTTATTGTTGTCTATATTTTATCTTACATGTTATAAACTATATAACACTAGTATTATTTGTGTTTTAAGCAATCATTAGTCTTAAAAATACGTATATTTAGAATTTCCAGTAATGTTTATCTCTGAAGATCCAGGCTTCCATCTGGAATCATTGTTCTTCAGTTGAAAGAACTTTAATACCTCTTGTAGTGTTAGCTATTAATCATACATTTCCTTAGATTTTCCTAAAATTGTTTTAATTTCCCCTTCATTTTTTTGGAAGAAATCTTCACTGAGTATGTAATTCTGCTTTATTGTTTCAGGATTTTAAAGAATTCAGATCTCCTGCCTGTTTTTCAGTTGCGTTATGTTTTAATTTTGTATTGAGATATACAGTTCATACATTTTGGATATTAACCCCTTATTGATTATATCGTTTGCAAATATCTTCTCCCCTTGAGTAGGTGGCCTTTTCATTTTGTGGATGGTTTCCTTTGCTCTACAAAAGTGTTTTGTTCTGATGAAGTCCGGATAGTTGATTTCTGCTTTTGATTCCCTTGCCTGAGAAGACATACCTGACAATGAATCTTGGAACACTGGAAAAATAAAATAATGTACTAATAAAAAAAATGTTGCTGAGGCCAATGTCCAAGAGATCACTACCTTTGTTTTTTGGATTTTTTTCTCCTAGGAATCTCATGGTTTGAGGTTTCACATTTAGTCTTTAATCCACTTTGAGTTCATTTTTGTTTATAGTGTGAATAGGGGTCCAGTTTCACTCTTTTACGTGTAGCTCTCTGGTTTTCCCAACATCATTTGTTGAAGAGACTGTACTTTTCCCATTGCCTGTTCTTGTTTCCTTCTAGCACATTAATTGACCATGTGATTATGGGATAATTTCTGAGATTTCTGTGCTGTTCCATTGACTTATGGGTCTTTTTTGGTGTCAGTACCAAACTATTTTGATGATTACAGCTTTGTAGTATAGTTTGAAATCTGGGATTCTGACATCTCCAGCTTTGTTCTTCTTTTTCAAGACTGCTTTGGTTATTCAGGATCATTTGTGTTTTTCATACAAATTTTAAGGTTATTTGTACTAGTTCTGTGAAAAATGCTGTTAGTAATTTAATAGGGACTGCATTGAATTTGTAGATTACTCTGGGTAGTATGGGCACTTTAACAATATTAATTCTTCTAATTCATGAGCATGTTATGGCTTTTCATTTATTTGCATTGTCTTCAATTTCTTTCATCAATATAGTTGTCTGAGTACAGGGTTTTTCACCTCCTAAGTTTATTCCTAAGTACTCTTTTTGGTGCAAGTGTCAAATACATAAATGATAAATACATAAATACATAGATAATGAGAGAGAGAGAATGTGGTAGGTAATTTTTGTTCTGAACATTTTCGAGAGGTGCTATGTATCTTTATCCAGAATGAAATTCTCTGGCCGCTTTCAGTCTGAAGATTTTTATATTCCGTTGTGGAAGTCTTTCCCATTTTTTCTTCCCTTTATTTTTACCTGTGTCCCCTTTATGGAACTGCTTTTATGAAAATTGGACCTTTAAATTCATCCTTTGTGTTCCTTAATATTTTAATTAGATTTTGCTTCTCCTATTGTGCTGCTCTATATTGAGAAGTTTTTTAATAATGTTTCCTCAAATTCTTATGGGTTTTTTTCTTATCCTGTTTTAATTTCATCTGTAGTTTACTTCAAGACCACTTTCTTGTTCTGATTTGGTCCTTTTATAGCTTACCGATATTAACAAACTAAATAATATCTGATCCTTAAGGATTGCAACTAGAATATTTTAATGTTCTTTTATATCACACACATTATCCATTTCCATCAGAACCAGTCCTTCTGTTTATTCTGCTTAGAACCTCTTCTATCATTACTAGTTTTCCTCAAATATATGATGTTCCTTCATTTTCACGAATTCATTCATGCAATAAATATTGATTAGTTATTATATGCAAATCATTTTTCTAGTTGCCTAAAAATACATTAGTTAGGGATTTTTTTAAAAAAAAGAAAGATCTCTTGCCTCAACCAACTTACATTTGGAAGAAGAGGCAGAAAGTGAATAAGTATGATAACCTAATTCTGTAGGATATGAAAAGATGATCAGAGCTATTGCAAAAAAAATGAAAAGTGGAGCATAAGAGGCTATTATCTCCCAGTTTACAGATGAAAATACAGGGTCAGATATTTATTATTAAATGTATAATAATTATTAAATAATAATATAATGATAGATATGTTGAGAAATAACACTTAAAAAGACTTGACCAAAGAGCGCCCGTAGTTAGTTCATGTGGAGAGTCATAGGTGAAGAAGTCTTGAAAGCACTAGAGGACATGGTTTTGTATCACTGAGAGATATGTAGAGCATTATAATGATTCTTTTGAGTGAAATGGGGAGTCACTGAAAAGTTTGGGGAAACAGCATGGTACGTATTATGTATTTTAATAGATCACTGTGATGAGATAAATTAGATATAGAATATGAGAGGAGGGGAGAGTAACTGAAGAGTCCAGATTCATTAATTTTGGCTTTTTCTTCATTTATTCATTGGTTATGTTCAACTGGTAGTATGATGTGGACATGTAACAGTGTGGACATGGTGGTTTTGAGATGCTTATAATGCACATTACTTAAGCTGTTGTCTATGGGTGTCTGGAATACAGGAGAAGTTTTGAGCTGGAGATAGAAATTTGGGAGGCACCAGCATGGCAAAAGCATGAAATCCCTTAATTTGTCTAACAGAGTGTACACTGCATTTATTCCCCTTCTTACAAGAATCTAAGTTATGGTGTTGCTGTTTAACAGTTCAAAATTTTACTAACTGGAATAATTTGTATCATGTGTAAATTTAAAGAAAGACATGTATATGGTTACAAGTAGACCTTCAAACATTTTTCTTAGTGTTTTGGTATTCAGATGCATAGTAATGAAGCCATCTAAGGGCACCTGGGTGTCTCAGTCAGTTGAGCGTCTGACTTTGATTTTGCCTCTGGTCATGATCTCAGGCTTGTGAGATTGGGCTCTGTGCTCAGCAGGGCATCTGCTTGACATTCTCCCTCACCTCTGCTCCTCCCCTGACTTGTATTCACTTTGTCCCTCTCCAAAGTAAATAAATATAAATTTTTAAAAAAAGAAAAAAAAATTGAAGTAAACACGAACCTACTTTTCTTTAGTATATATAAGGACAGGAAGCACCAATGGACAATAATAGCAAGGCAGTTATTGTGTATAATTGGTAATCCCAGTGTCAGTATAAATTCTCTAAATGAGTTTGAACTACAGAAGTTGCATCAGATCCCAAACTTAGAAATTATATTTCATTCAAGCTGTGTCTATTTCTTATCTAACTCTTGTGTGACTAAGTTCATGACTTCATGAGTGCTACAGGTGAATTTAGTTTTAAATTGGAAGGGTGCTATTTTTCACTAAACTTTTTAATATTCATGGCTCATTAGTAAGCACTATCTGTATGAAAAATAATTTAAAACTAATGTTTAAGAACATCCTCCTGGTCATTTTCAAGTGTTTTCTGATCTCCTTTAGTCTTCCTGTTGGACTTGTTTTGTTTTACCTACTTGGTAAAATACAAAAAATTTGCTAGAGTCAGCTGAGAAATAAAGGGAAAATAATGGGGGAAAATCAATAATGTTAAAACACTGTAACAAAACATTAGATTTTACACAGAGAAGTCCAAAGGAGATGAAGACTTTTCTCTAGAGATGAAGATGATGATTATGATACCATGTTATCTTCTAGGCTCAGGCTTTCTAAAACTATGTATCTTGGACAATCTTCAACTGAATCAATTAGGGTACATGTTAAAAATGCACATTCCCTAATTCTACTGTACCGGAATGAGAATCTACAGTATCTGTTAAAGAGAATCTTGAGGAGAGGATTTGTTGAGCCCAGGAATGTGTGTTTTATTTTTACCTTGTGAGGACCACTGTTTAAGTATTTCACAGTTTTTAAAATACTTTTCTATTTATTGGATCATCACAATACCTACTTGCAACAGTCTGAGGAATTGCTATTTTCTCCCAGTTTACAGATGAAAATACAGGCCTAAAAACTTTAAGTAAGTTTATGGCAAAGTAAAAACTTCAAGTCCCATATTCCAGTCTTTTGTCATAAACTAATTGAAAGAAAAATGAGGGTGGTTAAGTTTGATTTTTATTTCCCTCATGTTTGAAACATTTGTTCTTAGACTGGCTATTGAAACCTGACATTCCTCAATTTCTATTTAGTTTATTTCTTAGTCTAGGTTCTGGGAGAAAAACAAAAAGAAAACAACCTCAGAGATGAGGATTTCTGTGCATCCTATGATTTATTAAGGAAGCGCTCCCAACGATATACAGTAAAGGCTGGTGGAAGAGGACTAAGAAGTGGAAAAAGCCAAGGGTATGATTACAGAAAGAGTCCTAGCATCACTCTGAGCTCTAGAGAGCTCTAGAGTAGAAATTTTGCCTCAGTTTGTCCTGGCTCAAGTAAGGAGAAGAGTTGGACTCCCTGCCCTAGTCCTTGACTCTCAACCATCCCAGGAGAGACATAAAATCCCAACATTTGGCTTTCTATGCAGGGAAAGTAGTGCCAAGAGCCCTGTGGCAGCCTCCAGAGTCACAAGTGCAAACTGTTAAAGCCAAGGAAACACAGAAGCTGAAGAAATATGGGTTATTTAAAAATAAACATGGTATTAAGAAGAAAACACTGTAGATTCTAGTACCAGTAAGTACAGCTTATTAGTAATTGGTCCTCGGGTGAATCACTTTATCTCATTTAATTCTTTTTAATTTTTTTCATTTTTAATGTAAAAAGTTAATAGTATACTCCTGCCCTGAATTCTTACAGTAAATATTGTAAAGTGCTTTGTAAAAATAAAGTTCCATCCCCATTCAAGATACTCTTTTATTTTAAACAAATACTCTTTTATTGTTGAAGAGATGTTTTGCAAAAGCTCTTTCCTGTAGTTCATATGGCTGACCCCTTTGTTCTTTCTGTAAGCACGCTAAATAAGAATCCTTGAATATAGCTTTTCTGATAGTAATGTATGTGGTCCCAACTTTAATGTTTAAACAACCTAAGATGACTAAATGTACATTCCTCACTAATACCAAGAGTCAGGTTTTAGTGACTTATCAGTTAAAAATCAAAAGATCTGGGGCGCCTGGGTAGCTCATTTGTTTAAGCGACTGCCTTCGGCTCAGGTCATGATCCTGGAGACCCGGGATCAAGCCCCACATCAGGCTCCCTGCTCGGCGGGAGGCCTGCTTCTCCCTCTCTCACTCCTGCTGCTTATGTTCCCTCTCTGGCTGTGTTTCTCTCTGTCAAATAAATAAAATCTTAAAAAAAAAAAAAAGAAATCTGGAAATTTCTTGGGTATTTTGAACTGTGGATTTCAGAGATAGGTTGGATATGTAAAATTCCTCTAACCAAGTTTCACATTTATAATAGCTCAAAAAGAGACCATACCAATTAATATATGTCATTGACTAAAGGAATATCTTTTTAAGGCATATCTTTCCTGAAATATTCTGGTAGAAAGTCCAGGGTAACAAGAATCGAATGCTATAGAATATTCACAGATCCATTTAGAAATGCCATTCTCTGCTTAAGATAAGAAGGTCTGTGTCCATGAATGTATTCCCCAGCTAAGGGCACAGAATGTCATTTCTGTAGTAAGTAATGTCACTTGAAGCAAGAACGTATTTTACAATTCATTAAAAGTCACAAGTTGTGAAGGGTGTTTCCATTGTGTAGTGCATAATGGTCTTAATTCTTCCCTTTACTATGTGAGGATTAGGAGAATCACATTCACAAGGTGATTTAGGCAAACATCTCTGAGTAGCACCATATTTTCACCTTAGTTCAAAAGGATCAAAACTGTTTGGAGTTTTGTTGTGTTGGCCCCGCTGGTATTGTTGGAAGCTGTGCAGGGAACCCTGTGACAAAGGCCAATTTAAAAAGAACAGACTCACAGTCATCTTTGTCAATGGCACTCATACTATTAGGAAGTCCTAGGTGCAAACAATTGTGGACTTAAGTAAAAGTTTAAACCGCTCCATTGAATTCTGGGTTTTATCTCTATCTAAAACTAGAAATGAAATTTTGTCCCTAACAGATGCAAAAGAACCTAAGAAATTTTGCCATCCATGATTCAAGAAAGTTTCCTCGGGTCTCTTTTCTTCTTCTTCCATAGAAGGGCAATATTATCTGAGTGATGTTCATCCAACTTTGGCTGCTACATAGAATATAAGAATTAATCAACTTTGGAATCTCTGTTTATGCTCCTAAAATTGCTTCTGGTCCCAAACTTTGCCTTTCAAAATCCCCCAAGGTTCAATTCAAATGCTACCTCTTTAGGTCTTCCCAAATTTCTAACAGCATTTACTCATTTCTCCTGTATTTTACTTCTATATATTATGTGATATTCTTCTCTTTGTTGCTATCAACTTGCCCTTAGGAAGAAACTTCCATGTACTGTGTCCTTTTGTATCCCTGCCGTTGCTGCACTTTCCGCACAAGTGTTCAACAAATGCTTTTGTGGAATAGAATTAAAAATATTATTTGTACTGGTGATACTTTGTCAAGGAACTCTGTGAGTTCTAACATGGAATAGTTGAGTGAGATTCTAAAGTCATTTCATATGCTGGAAGGGAAACCCACCCTTATTCATGATACCAAGTCTATATATTCTTTGAAGTCTTTTGGGGGGACACCTGTTGATCTTCCCCAATTTTCCAAAAAAAAAAAAAAAAAGCTACTATAAAGAAATCCAAACAGCCTTTATCTTCTGAGTGAAAGCTTTTCCTTTCAGAATTTGTCACTCCTGAGAATTTTGCCAATAATACCTACAGATACTCCTTGTAAAGATATTCCATGTAAGATGGATATTCAGTGTTTTTCTGCTATTAGATAAATGCTTTCTATATGCTTATGAAAGGTCGTGGGATGCCCATCTTTCTTCACACCAACCAACTTCTACATTTTCCATTGTACCCTACTTTCTTTTAACTTCTGTTTTTGTAAGTGTGTCTCCTTCGACCTGGCACAGCACCACCCATACAACCCTCTTTTTGTAGATGACCCCCATCAGTTTTCCATGACTTAGCTCATGTACAGCTTCCTCACCCCAGAAGCTTCCCTTCTTGGCCCCATCCCAGTTTTTACCTAACCTGTGATCCTAATCCAATGCCATGGTACTTTAATTGTCTAGGTACTTAAGGATCTTATTTATGGATCTTATTTCTATAAGCTGCTTGAAAGCAGCATTTGATATGTGTTGCTAGAACCTATACATTCATATCAGGAAAAAGCGATACGTGATTCAAATATCCAGCGGCATCTACCTTGCCAGGTGTTGGTTTTGTGGTGCCCACTTTACTAAAGTTTTGGTAGGTTTATTAAATTAGACAAATAATTTTATTCCCAAATCATGGGATGTTGATATGGGGGTAGTAGACAAACTGAGAATTTCATGTCAGTTATTAGTGTTGGTATGAGTTATCTGGTCATAAAATTTATTTTCATAAGCAAATATAGTTACTTAAGATGAGAAATCTCTGTGATCCACACAGAATGAAGAAAATTTAGGAAATGTTTACATAAATACAGGCTCTAAAGTAAATTTTCTGATCCACTTAATTCTGTCACATGCATGATTAATGTAGCCCATGCAAAGCTACTGAAGTTTATCCCAGCCCTCTACACCTATGGTTTTACGGAAAATGATTAAGAAGCACTGATCAAGAATCCATATTAATTTTCTGGGCCACTAATGGGAATTTTGACTATTAGCAGAGTACTTTACACAATGATTCCACCTGCTTGCAGCTGTTTTTCAAAGCCTCTGGCACTTAAGTCCCAGATCTATATTAGTTACTATGGACACAAAGATCTCTGGGCACCATTATTTTAATGTGAATTATGAATACTGCCATTATTGCACTGTCAAGGATATTGTCAGGATGAAAGAACAGCACCAATTAAGAAAAATGCAGTCACTACTGAAGATGACAGCTTAGAAGACTACTGGTAGGGATGTGTAAAGGACTCGAACTCCATTAAATGAGTCTGAAAAAGTAGCTTTGATTCAGATTCAGTAACCAAGGGAAATGCCACTGAAAACTAAAATGATAGAGGAGAGATGGAGGCAGGTGGAGGGGGGAATGGGACTGGTGGGCAATGGGATTAAGAAGGGCACTTCTTATCATGAGCATTGGGTGTTGTAAGTGATGAATCACTGAATTCTACTTTTGAAACCACTATTGGATGATATGTTAACTGAACAGAATTTAAATCATTTGAATAAAATTTAAATACATTATAATAAAAATAAATTTAATAAAAATAATTCAAAGAAAAATAAATTTAAATAAAAATAAAAACACATTTAAAAAAACAAATAAACATGGAATGACCAAATTAGAATACCCCTAGTCAAAAAAGGCAATCACTAAATGTAGTCTAACAAGCTTCCTGGCAATCAAACCATGCAAGTGGCTCTTGATAGTTGACTTTATTCTGTTGTCTAATCTGTTATTGTCCTGGATTATAGTTTTTGCAATTTCCTTACTGTACATCCCTGGTGTTCCCAAAAATATGCATTTTATGACACTGATTTCTTCTGTACTCATTGTAAACATGTTACTTTGTCTGTTCTTGTCTTGTCTCTATATCACGATACATGCACCTCAATATCACGATACATGCACAGTTAGCAATGTGGTCTATTTACTATTTATTAAAGCTTCCCTTAGTGCTGAGAAAATGTTCCTATGTGTACAAATGTTAGGCAGAAGGAAAAATGTTTTAAATCAATTATCCTGTGCTTGGTAGATCACCAAACCAAGAATAATCTTGATGTGCCTAACAGGATCATGGAAAAGTTTGGTACATGGGCGCCTGGGTGGCTCAGTGGGTTAAAGCCTCTGCCTTCAGCTCAGGTCGTGATCTCAGGGTCCTGGGATCGAGGCCCGTGTCAGGCTCTCTGCCAGCAGGGAGCCTGTTTCCTGTGCTCTCTCTGTCTGCCTCTCTGCCTGTTCTCTCTCTCTGTCAAATAAATAAATAAAAACTTAAAAAAAAAAAAGGTTGGTACGTGCAGGTATGTTAGGAATATAAAGATGATATCTATGATATATATCATAGATATTGTCTTTAAAGTAAAAAATAAGAGAATAAGTATTATCATCAAATTAGCTTACAAAATAGCCTGGGTGGCTTTGTTGTTGGGCATCTGCCTTCAGTTCAGGTTGTGGTCCTGGGGCCCTGGGATCGAGCCCCGCATGGAGCTCCCTGCTTGGAGGGAAGCCTGCTCCTCCCTCTCTCACTCCCGCTGTTTGTGTTCCCTCTCTCACTCTGTTTCTCTCTATCAAATAAATAAATAAAATCTTAAAAAAAAAAAAGCGAAATAGAACTATGAACTCACAAAGGACATCCCAAAGTATAGGTAATATGTCAATGAGTAAAAGAGCTCATTTTAATTACTTCTAACATTTTTCAGAATATTTTTCAATGACTTGAAAATTCAAATGCAGTGGGTGTAGTTCTTAACAAAAATCTTTTTTTTTTTTTTCTGAATGATTACATGTGGAAAAGTAAATGATCTGGGATATGAGAGAATATTTTCTAAGAAAAATAGTGTGGCACTTTGGTTCTGTTGTTTTAATGCAGTATTCAGAAGCACAAAATAAACAGGAGTATTTTATGAAGTTCCTTAGTTTTATTTAGGAGTGTGATGCAAAAAATTCAGGAGGCCTAGGAAGAAATATTATACATAGGGCCTCAAAAAATGAAGCTTCAAGCTCTCAAGTGAAAAACAAATATTAAAAACAAATTTTAAGATTTTTTAAGCAATATTTTTTAAGAATAAAGAGAGTTTCTGTGTTGTTTATGTTTTTACTTAATAAAAACTCTAATTGAAGACATACTGGATTATTGCCCAACAATCACCCAACAATCCTGTTGTCCTGGGAAGAGACTTTCCATTAAACAGTGAATAAGTGTGAAGGAAATCCAGTCCATTTCCAACAGATCCTTTTTTTAAAAAAAGATTTTATTTATCTATTTGACAGAGAGATAGAACACAAGTAGGCAGAGCAGCAGGAAGAGGGAGAGGGAGAAGCAGGCTCTTGCTGAGCAGGAAGCCCCCAGAAGGGGCTTGACCCCAGGACCCTGGGATCATGACCTGAGCCAAAGGCAGATGCTTAACCAATTGAGCCACCCAAGTGCCCCAACAAATCTCTCTTTGAAGGATAATATTTTTGGGGAAAAAAAAAGTACCTAAAGTAAACTATAAGACAGAAGCCTGAAAAAATAAAACAGATCTACAGTTACCTAAATGATGTGTTCCCCAGTCTAGAGATTGAATGTAAATTGAAGGAATGTTATTCCTATTTCTAAAGTGCTTATAAATATGACAAAGAAATTATACAGAAGAATTATTATAATAAAGCACATATATTTTCTTCTTTTATAGTGTCTTTACCTGGTTTTGGTATCAGGGTAATGCTGGCCTCCTAGTATGAATTTGGAAGCTTTCCTTCCTCTTGTATTTTTTGGAATAATTTAAGAAGAATAGGTGTTAACTCTTCTTTAAATATTTGGTAGAGTTCATTTGTAAAGCCATCGGGTCCTATACTTAATTTTGTTGGGAGTTTTTAAATTACTGATTCCATTTCATTGCTAATAATCATTCTGTTCAAATTTTCTATTCTTGATTCAGTTTTGGAAGGTTATATGTTTCTAGGAATTCATTCATTTCTTCCCGATTGTTCAATTTGTTGACATATAATTTTTCATATTGTCTTAGAAATCTTTGTATTTCAGGGCACCTGGGTGGCTCAGGTCATGTTCCTGGAGTCCAGGATCGAGCCCCACATCAGGCTCCCTCCTCAGCGGGAAGCCTGCTTCTCCCTCTCTCACTCCCCCTGCTTGTGTTCCCTCTCTGACTGTGTTCCTGTCAAATAAGTAAATAAAATATTTAAAGAAAAAAAACACCTTTTGTATTTCTGTGGTACTGATTGTTCTTTTCCTCCTTCATTTTGGATTTTAATTATTTGAGTTCTCTTCTTTCAGCCTCTTTCTTTCTTTCTTTCATTGATGAGTCTGGCTAAAGATTTATCAATTTTGTCGATCTTAAAGAACTGGCTCCTGGTTGATTGATCTGGTCTGTTGGGGTTTTTTTCTTCTCTATTCATTTATTTCTGCTCTAGTATTTATTATTTCCTTCCTGCTACTGGCTTTGGGCTTTTCTCTCCTTTTTCTAACCCCTCTAAGTATAAGATTAGATTGTTTGAGTTTTTTCTTGCTTCTTGAGGTTGGCCAGTATTACTATCATCTTCCCTCTTAGGAAATCTGCTGTGTCCCCAAGATTTTGGGCTACTCTTGAACTTTTTTTTAATTTCCTCTCTGATGTCTTGGTTGACTCCTTAATAGTTTTGTAGCATGTTCTTTAGCCTCCATGTGTTCATGTTCTGTCCAGACATGTTCTTGGGATTGATTTCTAGTTTTACACTGTTGTATCTTTGAATTGGTTAAGATTTGTTTTGTTTGTTTTTATGGTATAACATGTGATGTATTCTGGCCAATGTTACAAGTGTGCTTGAAAAGAATGTGTTTGCTGCTATTTTGGGATGGAACGTTGAGCATATCTGTTAGATATATCCCATCCAATGTGTCATTCAAAACCACAATTTCCTTGTTAATTTTCAGTCTGGATAATGTGGGCACTGATGTAAGTGGGATATTAAAATTCAATACTATTATTGTGTCACTATCATTTTTTCTTTATGCCAATTAATAGTTGCTTTATTTCAGTGCCTGTATGTTGGGTATCCTTAAAACTGTTATGTCTTCTGGTTGGACTGTTCCCTTTATAACTGTGTGATGTCCTGTTTGTGTCTTGTCACAGTCTTTATTTTATAGTCTATTTTGTCTGATACAAGTACTGCTTACCCTCGGCATTTTTTTCACTTCCATCTGTGTGATAAATGCTTTTCCATCCCTTCACTTTCAGTCTGCCTGTGTCTTTGGCTCTGAAGGGAGTCTTTTGTAGGCAGCCTGGAGATGGCTGTTTTCTTATCCATTCAGTCACTTTATGTCTTCTGATTGGAACATTAGTCCATTTACATCCAAAGTAAGATAGGTATGTACTTGTGGCCATTTTGTGACTTGTTTATAGTTGTTTTATTGTTTGAAGCCTGTATTTTAACACAATATAAAAATATTTATGAAAATGTAAAAGTTGATGCTGTCAAGGACAGTAGTTCTAAAATACCACAGTGAGAGCAATAAGAAAGCAAATTTTATCAGTTGAGGATACAAATGAAAGCATGTATTCTGTAACCAGAAAGTAATCCAATGCAATGACTGAAACTGAGGTCTACTGATGCCTCTTGAAGATGGCTTTACTGTTGTATGTTAATGCTTTAGACATTATTCAAGGGGATAAGTGGAGCTAGACACTTAATAAGTAACGATTGCTTGCCAAGTGCAAGAGGTATTGACTTCATATTCATCTACTCCTTACAATCACTTTGTAACAAAGGAATCATCATTAACTCCTTTGCACACACGGGGACGGGAGGCTGAGGGAACTGCTCGAAGTCACAGGCAGAGTGGTTAGTAGTAGAGGCAGGTTTCTACTGCACTGTAATACATTCCTTGTGCCCTTCACCACTACCTAATTCTCTCATCCAGGAAGTTAGTAGGTAGCAAGGGAGAGGGAATTTGAATGTGGAAGACTCTTTTTGGTATAATTGGGACACCAAACAAAATGAGATACAAATTGAAGAGAAAAACTGAAATAATTTTGAGGGCTTTTTCTCTAAATTTTTATAATACATTGCATATTATTGTGACTCTCAGATTTTTAAAATTAAACTTAACTGACTCCTCATGGTATAGAGCAAATATAAATAAATACACATAAAAACTTAAATAAAAACTGGAAACGAGCTGTCTAGTTGAAGCAGTAAGTATAGAACACTGAATACTACACCAAAATCTGTCCCCTAGATCCTAGCAGATTCCGAAGATACCTCAGGAGAACTCCAGGATGCTAGAAAACACAATTTGAAAAACTTGTAGCAATTGGACTATCAGACTTGAAAAAGAACTTCAAGGCAATTCAACCACAGTTTGTTCATTCAGTTTGCCTCACATATCCTAGGTGCCTAGTGTTTATTAAATAAAGCAATGTGAAGGACAGTACTGGAGAACAAGCCAAATACTAGCACATAAACAATTGTAAAGTTGGGAGAAGTAGCCCTCCATTTCCACATTGGTATAACAGGATGATAATCTTCCCCAAAACTTGCAGGGTAACGCTAATGATTAGAAAAGTGCACATAAATTGTGCTTCTGCACCCAGCACAAAGGAGATACCAGAAAAAGGTACCTGCTATTTTCATCATCATTACTACTGGCATTTATTTCATAAAAGTACAATGATCTCAGCCCAAAATGCACTACACATTTTGATCAATTTTCGGTGATGAGTGACCAACTGTTACATTCATTTTAAAAGCAATGGAACGCAAAAATAGAAAAGTAAGAATTCAATTGGATTTCTCCAAGAGGGCATGGACAAAAACAGAGCACCAAATATATTAAAGTAGAATCAATTTGACATGGGTTATCTCCCTTTGAGTTAAGAATACATTTTTATCATTGTGCTCAGAGAAATAATCAGTCAGTGAATGCTGTGATAACTCCGGTTGGAAAAAAGAAAGAGCTTCATAGGAGAAGAAATGAAATGCTGCACCAGATGGGAAAGGCTATGAGTCGTCTAGAATATCCCTGGAGGGGCTCATATACAGCAATGTGTGCTGCTGGAGCCCATCTACCACAGGGATTCTCGCAGGGCAGGGCATGGCGAGCAAAGTGGTAGGATGGGCTGGCAAGGATACATTTTCACCAAAGAATGGGAAGCTTCCTAGGGGATAAGCCATTCTCAGCAAAGAGGTAATAGGGCACATAAGGTTGGCCCAATAAGAAAGAGTTAGTCAACAAAGGGAAAGGAAATTCTGAGTTACAGTGTGGTGTTTTTCCCAAGATGAGTCTTGGCCCTAATGCCAAGTGAATTCATATCTCCATCTAATAAAGAAGAAAAGGTGATTCCCAGAGCCCAGCAAAGGGACCAGATTTCCAGAGCCCTGAAGACAAGGGGTAACACCCCAAAATATGAACTCATTTTCCAACTCCACCGTCATTGGCTAAGCAGCTGCCAAAAACAAAGGCCGCATGTACTGATACCTGGCAAACAAATTCAGTATTGCCTCACGAATTGATTGCTTCTCTGAGGTGCCCACAAGTGTATTTGGGGAGAAGCTTCGAGAGCAAGTTGAGGAACGGCTGTCCTATGAGACAGGAGAGATTCCACGAAAGAATCTGGATGTCATGAAGGAGGCAATGGTTCAGGCAGAGGAAATGGCTGCTGAGATGGCCAGGAAGCTGGAGAAGCAGGAAAGAGACGTCTGAAGAAGAAGTGGCTGGCTGCCCTGGCCCTCGCATCTTCGGGAAACAGTAGTAGTGCCCCAGAGGAGTGTGAGGAGACCAGTGAAAGGCCCAAAAAGAAGAAAAGGCAAAAGACCCAGGACACTCCACAGGAGAATGGAATGGAAGACCCATCTGTCCCTGTCTCCAAACCCAAGAAAAAGAAATCTTTTTCCAAGGAGGAGCTAGTTAGTAGTCATCATGAAGCAACAGCTGGCAGTGTAAGTCTTCCCAAGAGGAAAAGAGCTGCTTTCAAAAAGGAACCAGTTAGCGATGCCGAAGAAGCAGGAAATAGGGGCAGCCCCAAGAAAAAGAGGAAATTCTCTTCCAAGGAGGAGCCGCTTGAGCAGTGGACCTGAAGAGGCCACTGGCACCAAGAGCAGCAGCTCCGAGAAGAAACAGCTCCAGAAGCCATCCCAGGGAGATGAGAACAGATGTTTACCTGGTGGGGGCATAGCCCCCATGACCTTTCCCAGTCCATCCCTTTCATCCCAATAAAAAACAACTTCACAAGAAAAAAAAAAAAAAAAGAAGAAGAAGAAAAAGAACAGTACCACAGCGCTAATAAAAGCTTTGTCACTGAAATCTCTATAAAATCTAGGTAACCTAAGAATACTTACATATTCTTTTTACATGTTTGTCTAGGTACCATAAGAATATTTACATAGTAATTAAAATATTCAAAATAATAGGTGAACAACTTACAAGAGGCAAATACATTCTCTTCATTTTTTACAAAAGTACATGTTTGCTGTTTTCACTAAAGCATTCACACATTTTTGGCATCTCGAGAGTCCCCACAAAACACTGCAGGAAATAACTACTTTTGGTGGCCAGTGGAAGCATACTGGAATGGGAGAAGCTCAAATACCAGATATTCTGTAATACCTAACGAGATTGATTTGTAAAGAGGAGGGATATTCGCTGAAGAATACAGGGAACAATGTACAAAAAGTACATTTTTGAGGGGAAAAGAGTGTTAACAGCAGGGCAAGTGCCAGCAAAACATGGATTATGTGAATGGCTAGGTGCTCCAGTTATAGAAATAACCTGGTGGCTAGTCTTTACTCCTCTGAGGTTCTCCTGTTTGGGGATCCAGGGTGTTTCTCGATACTTCTTAGAGCTGAGTTGGAACAATGTTGGATTTTGGCAGTTTTGTCAATTGTAGTTCCACAATAGGGAAACCTGTGCTCTCTTCAGGATGAAGACAGCATTCCCTTTTCTTGTGGGTGAAAATGTGAGTAGAGCCTTCTAGAACTGTCAGGGTGTGCCATCTTTCACCAGCTACATTATAAAGAATATAGGCAGAGCTGATGACTTATTTTGATTCACGAGATCTGCTTCATTTACCAAAAAAATGAATGTGGTAAAGATGAAAATGTGTTCTCAGCCCTCACACCACAGGAAATATAAGTAACTGGCCCACTGTGGTTCTCTCTGAAATCCACCAATGAATTAGTACCAAGGCCATGCTTCTCACAGGTTGTTTCCAGCCAGGAACTGAGCTCTACCGGTATATGGAGGAAGACACTCCTGAGAGATACAGGATTACGGTAATGGGAAAATTGACTACAAGAGTCCTTATTGGCCAAAATTACTTTTTAATTGTTATATTAGTCACCACACAGTACATCATTAATTTTTGATGGAGCGTTCCAAGATTTATTGTTCACGTATAACACCCAGTGATCCATGCAATCTATGCCCTCCTTAATACCCATCATGAGCTAAACCATCACCCCACTCCCTCCCTTCTAAAACCCTCAGTTTGTTTCCTGGCCAAAATTATTTTAGAACTGTCCTCTAGTCTTAATGCCTTTCCTGCTCCACCTTCCTTCTTCCCCTTCTCTCACACAGGAGTGAACCTGCCTCATAGTTTCATGGCACTTCTTTTTCATCCCCACAGTTTTACTGAGATATAATTAAGATCCACTATTGTTTAAGGTATATAGAAATAATGATCTGAATTACATATATTGTAAAATGATTATTGCACTAAGTTTACTGACCTCCATCATCTCGTATAAGTAAAAGAAAGCAAAAAATAAAAATAAAAAATAAAAAAATAAATCCTTATTGGAAACTCTCAGGATTTAGTCTCCTGACTTTTTCATACCTAGATGATGTTCTCCAAATGACGATCTCTTTTTCTAGGAGTCTAGGTCCTACATATAAGAGAGATCACACAATATTTGTCTTTCTCTGTTCACTTGGCATAATGCTGTCAGTGTCCATTCATGTTATCACAAATGGCAGGGCTGCCTTATTTTTTTAATAGTTGAGTAATACTGCATTGCATATACACCACAACTTCTTTATTCATACATCTATTGGTAGACATTTAAGTTGTTTCCATGCCTTGGTTATTGTCAATAATGCTACTCTGACCAGGTGGGAGCAGATACTCTGTATAAACTAGTGTTTTCATTTCCTTTGGATATATTACTTGAAGTAGAACTACAGGATCATATAGTAATTTGGCTTTTCATTTTTTGAAAATCCTCCATACTATTTTTCATAGTGACTGCACTAATTTACAGTCCCACCAGAAGCATGTAAGAGTTTATTTTGTCCACCACCTCTCCAGCCTTTGTTATCTCTTCTGTGCATACATGTGCATGTATAGACACAAGATGTATGTGTGTTTAATTGGAGTATAGTTGATATATTCAGGTATACAACGTAGTGAATAGATAATTACATACATTATGAAACATGTTCATCATGGTACATGTATAGTTAGCATCTCTTACCATACAGTTATTGGAAGATTATTTACTATATTCCCTGTGTTACACATTACATCCCCATGACTTCCATATTTGATAATTGGAATTTTGATTCCACGCTGAGTATAGAACCTGACATCCCACCACCGTGTGATCATGACCTGAGCCAAAAACCAAGAATCTGAGGCACTCACACACCCCTGCCAATTTCCTTCATCATTGTCTTACAGTCTTTAATTTCCTTGGTTAAATTTATTTCCAGGTGTTCTAGTCCTTGTGATGCAATTGTAAGTAAGAATTTTTATTAATTTTTTTCACATAGTTTATTACTCGTGTATAGAAAGAATACACTTCTATATATAAATTTTACATTTTGAAACTTTACTGAGTTCACTACTAGTTCTAATAGTTAGTTCTTGGAGTCTTTAGGGGTTTTTGTATATGCAGTGTCATGTAATCTGCTAATTCTGACCATTTAACTTCATCCTTACTGATCTGATGCCTTTTCTTTCTTCTTTTCTGATTGTTGGAGCTATGATTTCCAATACTAGGCTGAATAAAAGAATGAACATTTTTGCCTTGTTCCAGATCTTAGAGGCAAAGTGATTAGATTTTTACCATCCAGTATGATTTTAAACATATGGCTTTTGTTATGTTGAGGTATGCTCCTTCTAAATCCACTCTGCTGAATATTTTTATCGTGGATGGATGTTGAATTTTGTCAAATGCTTTCTCTGCATCTATTGAGATGACCATATGGTTTTTATCCGTCATTCTGTAAATGTGATGAAACTTGTTGATAGGTTTGTAAATACTGAGCCATCCTTCTTGACTGGAATAAATTCCACTTGATTATAGTGAATGATTCTTTGATCATACTGCATTTTGTTTGCTATTATTTTAAGGATTATTACATCTTTCTTTATTGGGGTATTTGCCTGTAGTTTTTTTCATTTGTTTTATGTTTCTGTTTTCTGTTTTGTTTGGTTCTGTTTTTTAATTAAGGTAATGCTGGCCTCATAGAATGATTTTGGAAGCTTTCCTTCCTCTTCTATTTTTTTTTTTTAATAGTTTGAGAAGAATATGTATTAACTCCTCTTTTCTTCGTGGTGATGAACTCCTTTACCTCACCTGCAATTCCAAATGACAGGCTTGCAAGGTAGAGTATTCTTGGTTTTATGATTTTTCTTTTCAACTCTGAATAAATCATATCATTCTCGTATGGCCTGCAAATTTTCAGCTGAAGAATCAGTTGACAATTGAGTTTTACTTGTACATAAATATTTGCTTTCTTCTGGATGCTATTAAGATTTTTTTTTTATTTTTGACATTTTAATTATTGTCTTTGTATAGACCTTTTTGGGGGCTCTCTCTTTCCTAGACATGAATGTCTGTTTCCTTCCCCAAGTTAGGGGGGTTTACAGCTGCTATTTCTGTCCTTTCCTTCTGGGCCCCTTACATCGCAAATGTTAGTATGCTTGTAATTGTCCCAGCAATTAACCTATTACCTCTTTTTTCCCTCCTCTTCAGTATGGGTGATTTCCACTCTTCTATTTCCTGTCTTCCAGCTTGCTGATCCATTCTACTTTCTGTAATCTGCTGTTGTTTTCCTCTAGTGTATTTTTTATTTCATTTAGTGTATTTTTTAGCTATGATTTTTCTTTTTTGTTTTGTTTTGTTTTAAAGATTTTATTTATTTGACAGAGAGAAACACAGCCAGAGAGGGAACACAAGCAGGGGGAGTGAGAGAGGGAGAAGCAGGCTTCCGCCGAGCAGGGAGCCCGATGTGGGACTCGATCCCAGGTCTCCGGGATCATGACCTGAGCTGAAGGCAGTCGCTTAACCAACTTAGCCACCCATGGTGTCTTTATCTTATTTCCCTTAGCATAATGCCCACTAAGTCCATTCATGTTGTCAAAATGGCAAGATCTAATTCCTTTTTATGGTTGAGTAATAGTCCACTGTATATTCATATTTCCTTTTCTTTTTATCCATTAAACTCTCAACACTTAGATTGCACTATCAACTTTTTGATTAGCATTTTCTTTTTCTTTGGGTAAACATCCAGTAGTGAATTTCTGGATCATGTGGTATTACTGTTTTTAATTTTTTGAAGAACCTACATACTCTTTTCCATAGTGGTTGCACAATTTGACCTTCCCACTAACATTGCGTGAAGGTTCCCTTTACTTCATATCTTTACCCATCTTGTTATTTCTTTCTGATATTAGCCATTCTAACTAGTGTAGGTGGTATCTCATTGTGGTTTTGATTTACATTTCCCTGTTGGATGAGTGATGGAGAGCATCTTTTAACGTGTCTGCTGGCCACCTATAGGTCTTCCTTAGAAAAATGTCTTTTAGTGTCCTCTGCCCATTTTAATTGGATAATTTGGTGTTTTTATGTTATTTTATATATTTTGAATATGAAGCCCTTATCAGATATGTCCTTTGCAAATACCTTCTCTCATTCAATAGATTGCCTTTTAATGTTGTGGCTGGTTTCCTTCACTGTGCAAAAGGTTTATACATTGGTGTAGTTCCAATGACTCATTTTTCTCTTGTTTCTCTTGACTGAGGAGACATATCTAGAAAAATGTTGCTAAAGCTCATGTCCAAGATCTCACTGCCTATGTTTTTTTCTTAGGAGTATTATGGTCTCAAGTCTCAATGTGGCCTACATGCCAATATCCACGATGGATATGGATGAATAAATTCTCAGTAAAATATTAGGAAACCAAATCCAATGATACATTTTGAAATTTTGTGTATTTTTTTAAGTTCAATTAGTCAACATATAGTACAGTATTCATTTCTGAGGTAGTGTTCAATGATTCTTTAGTTGTGTATAACACCTAGTGCTCATGATGTCAATGTCCTGCTTAATACCCATCACCCAGTTACCCTGTCCCCCACTCCCTCCCTTCTGCAGCCCTCAGTTCGTTTCTCTGGAGTCCAGAGTCTCTCAGGTTTGTCTCCCTCTTTGATTTCTTCCCATTCAGTTTTCTCTCCCTTCCCCTGTGGTCCTCTGTGCTGTTCCTTATATTATACATAGTAGTGGATTCTTTTATGGGGGGGGTGAGTTTGATAAGCTCTTTATAGATCTTGGGTATCAGCCCTTTATCTAATAAGCCATTTATAAATATCTTCTCCTATTCTGTGGGTTGCCTTTTAGTTTTGTTAACCGTTTCCTTTGCTGCACAGAAGCTTTTTATCTTGATGAAGTCCCGATAGTTCATTTTTGCTTTTGTTTTCCTTACATTTAAGGATTTGTCTTGGATGAAGTTGCTGGGGACATGATCAAAGAGGTTACTTCCTATGTACTCCTCTAAGATTTTGATGGTTTTTCCTGTATCATATTTAGATATTTCATCCATTTTGAGTTTATCTTTGTGTATGGTATAAGAGAATGGGCCAGTTTCATTCTTCTGCATATGACGGTCCAATTGTTCCAGCACCATTTATTGCAGAGACTGTCTTTTTTCCATTGATATCATGTTCTCTGTAAAGAGTAAAATTTTAAGTTCTTCCTTACCAATTTAATACCTTTTATTCATTTTGTCTGATTGCTGTAGCTAGGACTTCCAATACTTTGTTGAATACATTTGGTGAGAGTGGATATCCTCATCTTGTCCTTTGACTGCATGGGGAAAATCATTCCAATTTTCACCACCGAGTGCGATGCTAGTTGTCAGTTTGTTATATATGGTCTTGTTATAAACCCATTTTGTTGAGATCATGAACAGATGTTGAATTTTGGTGATTTTTTTGTCCTTTTAATTTTTTAATATGATGTGTCATATTGATGGTTGTGTGGATATAGAGAGCTTCCCTGGAACAAATCCCACTTGATTTTGGTGAATGATTCTTTTACTGTATTCTTGAACATGGCTTGCTAATATTTTATTGAGAATTACTGTAACTCTATTCATCAGGGATATTGGCTTGTCATTTCTTTCTTTCCTTGTAATGTCCTTATCTGATTTTGATATCAGGGTAGTGCTGGCCTTGTAGTATGAATGTAGAAGCATTTTTCTCTTTTCTTTTTAAGTTGCAAAGAGTACATATTAACTCTTCTTTAAATGTTTGGTAAAATACACCTATGAAGCCATCTGGTCCTGGACTTTTGTTTGTTGGGTTTTGTTTTTGTTTTTTTGCTTGGGAGGGGAGTTCTTTGATTACTAATTCAATTTTATACTAATAATTAGCCTGTTCTGGTTATTTCTTCCTGATTCACTTTTGGAAGAATGTGTATTTTTAAGTATTGATTCATTTATTTTAGGTCGTCCAAGGTGTTAGCATATAATTTTTCATAATAGTCTCTTATAATCATTTGTATTTTATGGTGTTCAATGTTACTTCTCTTTTTCACATATAATTTTATTTATTAGAGTCCTCTCTCCTTTTTGCCTGGTCAGTCTGCGATAAAGTTTTATTAAAATTGTTTACTTTTTTGAAGGAACCATCTTTAGGTTTCACTGATTATTTATATTCTTTTTAGTGTGTATTATATTTCTACTGTGATGTTTATTATTTCATTCCTTCTACCTGCTTTGAACTTTTTCTTTATCTAGTTCCTTTAAATGTATAGTTAGGTTGTCTCAGATTTTTTTTCTTGTTTCTTAAAGTAGACTTATATTGCCATAAACTTCTTAGAATTGCTTTTCCTGTATCCCCAAAATTTTGGGCCATTTTGTTTCCATGTATTTTTTCATTGACCTAGTGGTTATTTAGTAGCATGCCATTCAGCCTGTGTGTGTGTGTGTGTTTTCTTGTAATTGACTTCTACTTTAATAATGTGGTGGTGAGAAATGATGCTTGATATAATTTCAATCTTCTGAAATTTAAACTTGCTTTGTGGCCTAATAGTGATTTCTGCTGGGGAATGATCTGTATGCACTTGAAAAGAATGTGTATCCTGCTGATTTTTCATGGAATTTTCTTTATATATTTGTGAAGTCCATGTGGGCTAATGTTTCTTTCAAGGTCATTGTTTCCTTAATGATTTTCTGTCTGGATGATTTATCCCTTGATGTAAGCAGAATGTGAAAGTCCCTTACCATTATTCTATTACTGCCGATTTCTCCTTTTATTTCTGTTAATACTTGCATTATATATTTAGGTGCCCCATTGTTGGGTACATAGGTATTTCTAACTGTTCTAGTCTCTTCTTGTCTTGACCCTATTACCATTATATATTGCCTTTGTCTCTTTTGAGAGTCTTTGTCATGGGAGCTCCGAGCAGTGTGGGGGCTGGTGGGACAACTGAAGCATGTGAGCTGTCCAGACTTGGGGAGTGTTTGCGTGTACTCTGTGCCTGTCTGTGTCTTGTTGGTGAGATAGCTGCAACTACAGTGAGCACTGTTCAGGGAAGTCTCCTTCTGTGCCTCACTGGAGCCTCCGTGGTGAAAGGGACAGAGCTGGTACAGGGGAAGTACCCAAAGTTTATTAATGAAGGGGTTTGGCAAGGGATCCCAGATGTTGCTTTTTGTGTGTGTGTGTTGTCAAGGTCTGGGGATGGAAGTGGGGAGTAAGCTCTAGTAGTTTCTAGCTGCCCCCCCCAAAACCCCAGAGACAGTTCTAGGTATTAGCAAATAATTCCCTGCTATTTAACAAATTCCTACATTAGTGAGTTCCTTTACATTTTAGTTGCTCTTTTAAACCATTGCCTTTTTTCTGTGCCCCAGAGTACATGAATCTGCTCATAGTTCCTAAGAATCTCTCCCCACTGCATTTTTCAGTGGCAGGGGTGAGAGTATAAATCATGAATACTAATGATTAAAAAAAAATACTCTTACCGTATGACAGAGCAGTCCAAATGGTACATAGATATTTACCCAAGAAAAATGCAAAAATACATCCACACTGGGGCGCCTGGGTGGCTCAGTTGGTTAAGCGACTGCCTTCGGCTCAGGTCATGATCCCGGGGACCCGGGATCGAGCCCCGCATCGGGCTCCCTGCTCGGCGGGAAGCCTGCTTCTCCCTCTCTCACTCCCCCTGCTTGTGTTCCCTCTCTGGCTGTGTTTCTCTCTGTCAAATAAATAAATAAAATCTTTAAAAAAAAAAATACATCCACACTAAGTGCCTGTAAGTCAATATTCTTGACTGCCTTATTCATAATCACCTAACCTGGAAACAACCCACATGTACATCATCAGGTGATGGATAAATAATCATGGTACGTCCACTCAAAGAAACGATGCTTTGTGCTAAGAAGGAATGAATATTTCTAACAACACAGATATATCTTAAAAGCACGATGCTAAGTGGAAAAAGTCAGACACAGTATGATTCCATTTATATGATACTCTGGGAAGGGAGAGACTCTAGGGACAGAGAGCACATGAGTCGTTGCCGAGGGGCAGTGTGTGGGGAGCACATTAGGTACAACTGCCTGCAGGAAACTTCTGGAGATGATGAGAGTGTTCTGTCTTATGAGGCAGTAGTGACAGGACTTTACACATTTGTCAAAATCGACCAAAGGATTTATTTCCCTCTGTATTAGTTATACCTCAGTAAATCTGAGGTCAAAACAGATATATGGGAACTATAAAATGCCTAAATAAATGCTAAGATATCCGTATGACTTTTAGGTATAACAAGCATGATTGCAGATGAAAATTATTTCTAAATTAACAAGATTCAGTGCAATTATAATCAAAATTTCTTAGAATTTCTCAAGTGATTTATAACATTTACATCATAGAGCTAAAGGGGTGACTTGCTTTAATCAAATATCCAGCCTTCCTATAAAGCTAAGGTTATTAAAATGTATGACACTGGCTCAGTGAAAGATCAATAGGAAAAAATAAAGAGACTTTGTGGGGCTGTTCTATATATTAGGGAAGGAAACATAGGTATCATGTATATGATATAGAACTGTACATGACAGGAAGAACTTTAAAGCTGTAATTTAAGTCTAATAGTATTCTAACATTTAGGCAAGGGAGGTTTTCTTTCACCAAGATATAAACCATAGAGTAAGAGGACAGTAAGTCCAACTCTAACATTTATAATTTCAATAATAAAAAGAAACCATAATAGTAAAGAAACCACAGTAACCTAGAGAATACAACCAATTTGTACCACAGGCAATAGTAAGGATATGATAATCCAGGAGAAAACACAATTAGGCAAGTAAGGAGGAAAACAGAAACCACAGGTTGTCACTTCAAACCCATTATGTTGACAAGTTATAATTTCCAATTTTAAGATGATAGCAGAATTGCAATATTATACCCCGCTGCTGGGAGTATAACCTGGATTTGGAGGGCAGTAGCACATCCTACAACCTAACAGTTCCATTTCATAGCATTTTCTCATACCTATGTGTAAGAAATATCCACAAGGTACCCAAGAGCATCATAAATGAAACGACACAAATGTCTATCAATAAAGGGATGGAGAACTACAGTCTAGTGCATATATAAATGTACTACTGCACAGTACCAGAGTGAGAGTCACTAGATCTAAATGTTTCGTGGAGTAATTAAAAAACATGATGTCAAGTAACCAACAGTATGTTACAAAATAATGTGCAGAATGTAATACCATTACATACATTAAAACATAGTAAGCAGAGTGGTATCTTTTCAGGAACATATAATAGGAATTTTAAAATTTAGCCATCAGCATAGTAACAATTGTGGTTTCACTTTGAGGGAAGGGGTAGAGAAAGTTGCCTTGTGAAAAGGAACATCAGCTGGCCTGTGTAGGAACTTCAGCTGTATGTACTCTTTTATTTCCTTAAAAAAATAAGACTAGTAGGGACAATGTGTAATCATCTGTCACGTTCCTTGACACATGGTCACAGTTCATGATTTAAAGGGATCATGCCAGGGTATGCAATGGGGCAAACCATAAAATGTTGGTCCTCGCCTCATAATTATAGATTTACATTTCTTCTAAAAACAGGGCTGATAAATTTCCAAGTTGACTGCTATGCTGAGAGTGTTCAAATTTTCTTTGGAAAGGAACAGCAAAAATGCTCTCTTCTAGGTCTCTTGGGGTCTTGGTTATAAGATCCTTTCAAGTAGTTTCTCAAACTGTGAGGAAAATAGAAGGAGATTACTTTTACAAGACTACTGGGGACTTTTATCTCAATTTGATTACTAGCCCTAGTTTATTTTATTCTTGGATTTTTACATGTAACACTTTACTTTGGAGATAGTCATTACAAAAAAAAAATTCAAGATAGTAACTGACATATAAAGAACAGAAGAAATAGGATTACTATCCTTTCATTTTTTTTTGCAAATATAAGCCATGACATCACTACTCTACCTTCCCAAATGATGCATTTGCCATTTTCAATATATTTCTTAATCTTAAATTCCACAAAAAAATACTTACAGAAGACAGTAGTAGTAATATTCATGGATGGTTTTGAGGAAAAGGTAGACAGATTTTGGAGGGCTATGGTTCAATGATATGTATTCTGTAATGCCTGCTTGTATGTCAACATTCAAAATTATAAATGCAAGTAAGGGAATGATAGTTCTATATTCTTTTAAGAATCCTCATTGATCTTACTCCTTGAGATTTGTCAAGCAAGAGCATGAAAGCTGAGCCAAAATTATTTTTTGGTAAATAGTTCTGAGTCTTTTCAACATGAAATGTAATTCTGTACAGAGTGGTAGGATTTAAACCAATATAGTTTTGAGAATATCTAAAAAAAAATGATTTTTGTCTAAGATTAGTCACTTGCTCTAGTAGTTGAAAGCAGAGTCAATATATATTGATAAACCTTTTACATGGTCTATAAAAATAAAACGGCATAAATTAGGATACTATTTATATTCTCAATGGTCTTGAAAGTAGGGTCTCTGAGAGAAATGCCCTAGAGACAGCCATGTCCTTCCGTGCTATTTCCATCTGTCACCTCACAGGTCAGAAGTCCTTAGATCTTGACCTTTTCATGATTACTAGAAGGAGAATCATCCCTCAGTGGGGACTATAATGAAGTCTTATAGTGCAGTTATACAAGGTTTCTAATCAGAAAGCAGAAGAGTTGGGAAAATGCAAGTCTTCCTGTCACTCATGTAGACAATGAGCCTAAAAACTTGTAACTAGCATAGACTTGTTATCAAGAAACATATAATCTCTTCAATTAGGGGGGTAACTGTGCTTTTAAAATGAGAGCTATTTTATTCTATATCCATGAATACTGAATTATCCTAATAAGGCTAATGATGATGGACATATTGGGTAAGCATCAAAGCTTAATTGAATTTCTCAGTTATCTAGTAGATTTGAGCTTCTGACATCTGATTAGAATTAAGACAGTGGTTACTTTTTAAATCTGATTGAATTACACCTTCCAAGGTCCAAAGTCAGGCTTTTATTTGCATGTATTCAAATTTTGCTTCTACATAACAGAGATGGACTTAAACAAATATGAAACTGTAAAAACCTGTCATGGGTAAAGATCTATTTAACAGTTTTTGGGTTTTTGTTTTTTTGTTTTACTATGCGTTAAGGAATTTAAATATCATGCCCAGTCACAAAGGACAGACATCTCTAGGATGTTTGCATGGAGCCCTTTGTGGAGGGTGGACGAAGAAGCAAGGTATTAACTGGTAGCTCTTTCCCATGTGTAGTCTCCTGTTGGTCAAAGTTTGCCCCATTCACTTCTACCATATTTCTGGACTATGTCATCTAGTTCCTATTAAAGGATTTACTGGGAATATTAGGCCAATTCCTAATCTCTTTGTGTTCCTTACAGGCTACGTACTTAGGATAGGGTGCAGATTTGTGTTCCCTTCAAATTCATATTCAAAATCTAATCCCCAAGGGGATGGCATTTAGAGTTATTAACCACTTCTCAAAGTGGTTAAATCATGAGAGTAGAGACCCTATGAATGGTATTAGTGCCTTGTTGAGAAGAGTGGAGAGAGAGCAGGATAACTGAAGTCAACAGGGCAATATACAACCTCTGAGAGGGTCCTCACTAGAAACTAACCATGCTGGCATCCTGATCTTGGACTTTTAGCCGCCACAACTGTAAGAAAGAAATTTCTGGTTTTTTGTAAAACTCACCAAGTCTAGGGTGCTGTGTTGTAGTAGCCCAAATCGACAAAGTAATAGTTTTCCATTCATTTGGTTATACTTTACAGAAATATACTAAATGTTCTGCAGGTCAGCCAATTTTTGAGCCTTGGGCATGTCATAATTATAAGGAAACTTTAATTCCTCATTTAACAACCATTCCAGAAATTGTAAATTTATGGATACAATGTCTAAATTAGTCCAGTAATAGTGATGTCCATTTGCTTCTTTAAAAAAATACATTCATGGGGCGCCTGGGTGGCTCAGTTGGTTAAGCAACTGCCTTTGGCTCAGGTCATGATCCCAGAGACCTGGGATCGAGTCCCACATCGGGCTCCCTGCTCGGCGGGAAGCCTGCTTCTCTCTCTCTCACTCCCCCTGCTGTGTTCCCTCTCTGGCTGTGTTTCTGTCAAATAAATAAATAAAATCTTTAAAAAAAAAATACATTCATATTGAAGGTAATGGGGCTTGATGGGAAATGCACATCCTTAGGATCTCAAGAAGGCTAAATTATCATCCTTGCTCTACCACTTGCCCTCTGACTGACTTTTACTTGCCTCATCTTTAAAGAAAGCGATGATACCTTTTAACAATAGTTCTCAAATTTGAGTTGCATCAGAATCACCTGGAAACCTGGTAAAATCACCAATTGCTGGGTTTTGCCCTTAGAGAGTCTGGTTCAGTGGAATTCAAAAATTTGCATTTCTATAGGTTTTCAGATAATTCTGATGTTGTTTGTATCACCAACACAGCCCTCCAGAATGAGACTTGAAATACAGCTTACAAATTAGAATTATTTTCTTATTATAAAAATGTATGATCATTTCATAATATTAAAAGCTATTAAAAATTAAAACAGGGGCGCCTGGGTGGCTCAGTTGGTTAAGCAACTGCCTTCAGCTCAGGTCATGATCCTGGAGACCTGGGATCGAGCCCCACATCGGGCTTCCTGCTCCGCGGGAGGCCTGCTTCTCCCTCTCTCGGTCCCTCTGCTTGTGTTCCCTCTCTGGCTGTGTTCTCTCTGTCAAATAAATAAATAAAATCTTTAAAAAAAATAAAAATTAAAAAAAAAATTAAAACAACCTGGAACAATACCGTGAATCTCCAACAAAGATAATTCTTTTCACTATTTCCTACCTTAACTAGTATTCCCACCTGTTTCTGTTAGTTCTATCTATTCACAGTGAGGGATTATGCATTTATACCTATGGCCCTTAAAATCCTACACATTCTTTAATAATGAACACAGCTTTTATCTCTTCTGTATTCCTGAACCAAGTAGAAAAACGAAGACATATGGTTCCACACCCTCGTTATCTATTGCTATGAAAACAGGATGCATAGAGCTTAACCAAAGAACTGAAAGCTAATAATCTCATGACCACGATAAATTTGATTCTATAAACTGCCACTAAATCTGTTCACTGCACATGTTGGACCATCACTTTATCAAAATCATCCATTTGGGCAGGACGAGATGTTTTGTTGTATTTTCTGCTCACTGTCAGTATACACTGTGATAGGTTAAGTGCAGTAAAGATTCTAACTGACTGACAGCTCTGTTTAAAATCCATTCCCAAAACCACATGTAAAGAACAGAATTATGTTGATACTCAAATGACTTATGTTTCTTTGTCTCACTCTGAACACATATTTGTTTTGAATTGCTGGTAAGTAAAAGCAAACCTTGAAATTTCTGAAACATTGTTTTGAGAGGATATGGGTAGAATTATTAATTTTTATTTTAGATCAAGAAATAGAAAAGGAAAAAAAATCATTATATTGATCCAGTTCATTAT
Organism: Spilogale gracilis; assembly: GCA_004023965.1. Lineage (NCBI taxonomy): Eukaryota > Metazoa > Chordata > Mammalia > Carnivora > Mephitidae > Spilogale > Spilogale gracilis. Next base: position 89,423 of record PITA01006228.1, read on the forward strand.
AGCCCTTCTGAGAGACTGTGCAAAAATTAAATGTCTGAGTTGTGGATAAAACAGATTATGTTGTTACCCAGTTAGGAGGTATTGTACAATGAAAGGATCACCAGCAAAAGTATAAACCCAGGCTTCCTAAATGCAGAATAGCAAAGGGGATTATTTGCTACTTTATTTTTCCATTGTTCACTCTTTCATGCTTTTATCACAGCAAAATCTATATATTACCACATTATTACGTTCAACCTTAATTCCTAATGGTCTTGGGCTACTAAGTCTTGAGAATTAGTACTGGAGTCCAAGTGGTCCTGATACTTAAAAATATAGATCCAACAAGTATGAAAGTCTATATATCCTTCAATCTAATAAATCCACCTCTAGGTTCTGGCTCAAGATGATATTGTAAGAAAATTTTCAATACCTCCTCCAATGGACACTCCACATTCATAGATGTCTAGGGAGCAGTGTCCTCTGGGTGGGGGAGGGGAGGTGAAGATACACAGAAGCAGGTAGGAAGGGCTGAGACAATAGGTTTGCTATAAATCCCACAGCCGGCATGGGAACCCATATTAGGCTCCCCAGCTTTTAAAACTGCCACATGAGAGACTTAGAAAACCAACAGGACACATATCCAGGACACCTGTGGGTCTGTGGTGAAGTAAGTCACGGCCCTGAAAGTGCTTATAGGCAGATTCAAAAATTCCAGTGCCCAACACAGAGGCAGTCCTTTGAAAAGCACCTAGATTTTATATGCAAAAGATTCAGTTAAGAATTTTAAAGCAATAGTCTGCCATACTGTACAGGGATGAAGGCCGGTCAGCATCTTCTTCCTGCTCCTCTTTTGACTTGCTAAAGCCCATGGTGAGAGTTCTGAAAGAGCTTCTACCCCAGTATACACAAAGAAGCAACAGATGCAGGAACTCAGGCTTCTGTGAGAGGCCTCTGTCCTTGCCCTCAGAGCTGGAGTCTGGGGGACAAGTTTCTCAGTAAACACACCCCTCAGGGCTGCCTGTAAACTTCACACAGACCTTGCATTCTCCCACTGTCGCTTGCCTTGGCACCAGTATCTCTAGGAGGAAAGTTCTTTAATGTGTCTGGTACTCTGGTTTTTCCAGCTGCCACCCAAGGAACACCTCCTGCTCCTGCTCTCCTGGATCTGATATCTATGGGCATATGTTACTAAGTCCCACCGTAGGCCATCACCCCTAGGACACTGCACAGATTCAAACACATTGCCAGACTTTCTGTGAAAGAGGACTCATCACTTGTCCTGGAACTTTGGGACAGACTTAAGGATTGGCACACATCTAGGAGCAGTGGGGATGCTCTCAGGGAACAGAAGCAGTGGGCATCTCATTTGTGTCCTCTCTACTTCATTATAGTTTGGAATTCCATTTTTGTGACTACTACCTTGTGGATATTTCTAAATTGTCTCTCTCTGGGAGCCAGTGGTGTTCCACTGTGGTCTTACAGGATTACATGTATTTACATGCCTTAAAAGCTGCTTCCTGAGGGCCTGAATTCCAATTAAGCGGAATGTAGAAGCTAAGATCCCCATCCACCCCTCCTTTAGAACACTGACTAGTTTTGGCACACACTCAACTCCTGGGAAGTATTAAAAATAAAATTGACTGTTTGGATATGCACGATCAAGAGCTGAGGCAGGGTTGCATAACCAGGTTACTCTCCTATGCAAGGCCTGGGCTTAAAGACTGGGAAAGAAGGCAGTTTCATCAAATGCACATAAACCAACACAAAGTCAAGCAATGTGAATAGAGAAAAAGTTGTTCCAAATGAAACATGAGAAAAAAATAAAGATGCTCACCAAAGCCGGGAGAAGAACGAATGAACACAGTAAAAACTTGAAGAGATAAAAAACAGAAGTGTCAACAAGATGTCACAGAGCTCAGAAATACAATAACTGAACTGAAAAACACATGGCAGGTGTTCAACAGTAGAACAATGCAGCAGAAGAAAGGCAGAGAGAATTACCCAAGCAGACTAGCATTCACCTTGCAGACATTTCAGAAGACGACAGAAATGGGCAGGAAACTTACTTTAAAAAAAATAATAATAATGGCTGAAAACTTCCCTAAATTTTTAGGGAAGGAAGAAAACATCTCTATATCCAGGAAGCCCAGATAGCACTAGGTAAGGGGGGCGGAGAACCTATGCAATAGCCCATTATAATTAAAATATCAAAAGTTTAGGGCAAGGAGACAATCTTAAAAGGAAGAGAATAACAATGTGCCACATGGGAGGGAATCCCCTTATGGTATAAGCAGGTTTTTCAGAAGAAACTTTGCAGGCCAGAAGAGCTTGGCAAGATATATTTAAAGTGTTTAAAGGAAATAATTCCCCACTAAATACTCCATCCAGGAAAGTTATTCAGAAATTAAGGAGACTGAACAGTTTTCTAGACAAAAGAAAGCTAAGGGACTTCATTACCACTATACAAATCTTACAATAAATATAAAAAGAACTTCTTTAGGCTTCAGAGAAAGGGTGTTAATTAATCATTTTTATTACTAAAGTATGAATCTCATTGGTAAAGGTAAATAATCACTAAAAGTAATGGACTAAATCACTCATAAAGTTGGTGTAAAGATTACAAGAGAAAGTTAGTGATGTGGGATACAAAGGCAAAAGAAAAAAACAATTTCTTTACTGCCTCCAGCCCATTGACAAGTCCTAAAAACAGAGTGACCTGCACTGGGAGCTCAGCTGCCTGGATGTTGACACTTTGTTGGGGGCAAAAGGCAATCTTAACATTAACCCGCCTTCCAGGATCCTGTGAATCTACTTTAAACATAAGCAAATTCCTTTGGAAACTTATTTTATCGCTAGCCCCCAAGATATATGTTAGCAATTGTCATCCAAATGTGTGGCCCCCTGATAAATATCTATAGGGTCTCATGACTGAGGGTTTACTAAACAGTAATAAATAACATTTTTCTAGCAATAGCTAGACCCCCTAGAGTCCTAGAAACCTCGTTTCCAAAATATTTTGGAAGTCTGTGCTCTCCCTTAACCCCCTCCTACCTTGAAAGTATATAATTGCCCACTCCTTACAACCCCAGTGCAGCTCTTTCTGCCCACGGGTCCTGTCCCTGTGCTTTAATAAAACCACCTTTTTGAACTGAATATGTCTAAATAATTTTTTCTTGACCATTTGCTCTGAGCCCCAACCTTGCTACATCAGTTAGTAAAAATAAAAAGATGTAAAATTGGACAAAGAAAACAAAATGGGGGGGGTAGCAAGAGAGTAAAAATATAAAACCTTAAGTGAATACATTCCCAAGTTGTTATTAACTTAAAATAGACCATTACACATTATTATATATATATGATTATGATAACTACAAGGCAAAAACCTATGGCAGATAGGCAAAAAAGAACAGTCTGAACATAGTACTCAACAGTCATAAAGCCAAAAAGGAAGAAGAGATGAAGACAGAGGATCTACAAAATAGCCAAAAAAAAAAAAACCACCAGATATATATCCTTATTAATAATCACTTTAAAAAGAATGGCTGACTGGATAATAATAATAATAATCCATACACTGCCTACAAGAAAATTACTGCAGGCTCAAGGAAACACAAGACTAAAAGTCAAGGGATGGAAGAAGATGTTCCATGCAAACTGAAGGAAAAGAAAATTTGGGTAGCTATCCTCACTCAAAACAAACTTTAAAACAAGAACTGTAAAAGTAGACAAAGAAGGGCATTGCTTCACATTAAAGGGGCCAATCCCAGAAGAGAGAATTTATATATTTAGATGCTCTTCTTTTGAGTATATATTTATAAAGTAAACATGAATAGACCTAAAAAAGAAATGACAATGTAATAAAAGTTGAGAACTTTACTATCCTACTTACATCAATAAATGGATCATCCAGACAGAAAATCAATTAGGAAACGTTGGATTTAAAAGAAACATTAGAAAGATGGACTTAAAAGATAGATGCAGACTATTCCATTTGAAAAGACCAGAATATATTCTTTCAAGTACACAATCATTCTCCAGTAGTTAGTCATACATTGGGCCACAAACCAAGTCTAACTAAAGTTAGGCAGGTCAAAATCCTACCAAGCATCTTTTTTGACCTTGATGGTATGAAACTAAAAATTACAAGAAGTAAACTAGAAAAGAAATGAGTAAAAGTTAAACAACATGGTAAACATGATACTGAAGAACCAATGGGCCAACAAAGAAATTGAGTAAAAAAACAAAAACAAAAACAAAAAAAACAAAATAAAACAATGCCTTGAGACAAATGAAAATGGAAATCCAGCATACTGTAATTCATAGAATTCATCAAAAGCAGTTTGAAGAGAGAAAATTCATATCAGTAAATGCCTATCTGAAAAAAATTTTATCAAATATAACTACCTAATTTTATACCTCAAGTAGGGGGAAAAGAACAAATACCAACATCAGTAGAAGGAAGGCAGCAATAAAAAATGCCCCAGACTTAAATAAAATTTAAAAAATAGAAAAGAGCTACAAAACCAATAGCTCGTTCTTTAACAAATAAAATCCATCGATGTTTAGATAGATTCGTCAAGAAAAAAGGGCGACTCAAAATTAGAAATGAAAGAGGTATCATAATGGATAAACAGAAATACGAGCATCCTTAAAAGCTACTACAAAGAATTCTACAGCCACAAATTGAACAACCTACAAGAAATAGAGACATTCCTAAGAACTTACTACTTCCCCCAAATCATGAAGAAATAGAAAATCTCAACAGACCAATTACTTGTATGGAGGCTGAATCGGTCATCAATAACCTCCCAACAAAGAGAACTCCTAGGCCAAGATGGCCTCACTGGTAAATTCTACCGAACTTTTCAGAGTTAATTCCAATCCTTCTAAGAATAGGAGAGGAGGGAACACTTCACCCATTTTGTAAGGCCAGCTTTAGTATAATTCCAGAACTAGACAGTGATACCACAAGAAAACAAAATTACAGGCAAAGATCTCTGATCATCAGAGATGCAATATTCTCTGTAAAATATTTACAATGTGAATTCAACAATATACTACAAAAAATATACCTGGTGATCAGGTGTGATATGTTCCAGGGATGTAAGGATGGTTTAGCATCTGCAAAAGAAAAATCAATATAGTACATCCTATGAACAAAATGAAGTACTAAAAACCGTATCATTACTCAGTAGACACAGAAAAACCATTTGACAAAAATAAACATTTGTTTTTTGATTAAAAAAAACACTCAGCAAAGTAGAGATGGAGGGAATGTACTTCAACATAATCAAGGCCATAATCAGAAGTTCCTAAACTAGTACCATCCTCAGCAGTGAACTTTTCCTCTAACATCAGTAAGAAGACTGGGAGGCCCAGTTTCATTCTCTATTCAACAAAGTACTGGAATTCCCAGCCACTGCCATTAGGCAAGAAAAGAGATTTTAAAAAGTCACTGGAATTGAAAAGGAAGAAATAAACTTTCACTCTTAGCAAATGATATGATCCATTATATTAAAAAACCCTGAAAACTCCACCAAAAAACTTAGATAGAATAAATTTCATAAGGTTGTAGGTTATGAAGTCAAAATACAGACTTTTGTGTCTCTACATATCTTAAAAAAACAATCCTAATTTGTAAGTGCACCAGAAAGAATAAAATACCAAGGATTTAAAAAAAAAAATACCTAGCAATACTAAAACTAAACACATCGATTTTAAAAATTGACATTAATAAATAGAAAGATGTTCTATGCTTATGGATTGAAAGAATTAATATTGTTAAAATATTCATACAAACCAAAGCCATCTACAGATTCATTGTAATCCCTATAAAAATTCCAATAGCATTTTTCACAAATATATAACAATCCTAAAATTTGTACAGAACTGCACAAACTCTCAAATAACCAAAGCAATTCTGAGAAAGAAAAACAAAGCTGGAGGCATCATGCTCCCTGATTTCAAACTATATTACAAAGGTATAGTCATCAAAACAGTATGGTTTTGGCCTTAACACAGACACCTGGATCAATAGAACAGAATAGTAAGCCCACAGATAAACTGACGTTTATATGTTCAGTTAATTTATGACAAAAATGCCAAGTATATACAATGAGGAAAGGACAGTCTCCTCAATAAATGGTACTGGGAAAACTGGACAGCTACATCCAAAAGAATGAAGCTGGAACACTGTCTTATACCCTACACAAAAATTAACTAAAAATGGATAAACAATGAATGTAAGACCTGGAACCATAGAACCTGTAGAAGAAAATTAGGTGGTAACCTCCCTAACACTGGTCTTAGTGATGATTTGGGGCGGGGGGGGGGGCAGATTTGACACCAGAAATGGAGGTAACAAAAGCAAAAAAACAAATGGGACTACATCAATCTAAAAAGCTCTGTATAGCAAAGAAAGCAAATGAAATGAAAAGGTCATCTACTGAATGAAAGAAAATGCTTGTGAATTATGTATCTGATAAGCAGCTCTACCAAAATACATAAGGAGCTCATACCACAACAACAACAACAAAAAGATATTCATTGTCACTAATCATCAATGAGGTGTTACTTCACATCTGTTAGAATCAACTATTCTCCAAAAGACAAGAAAGGATATAGGGGAGAAAAAGGAACCCTGTGCACCATCAGTAGGAGTATAATTGCTGCAACCATGATGGCTAACAGGATAGCCGTTGCTTAACAAATGAAAAACTACCCTATTAACCATCAACTCCACTTCTAGGTATTCATCTAAAAACAACAAAAATACTAACTTGAAATGATGCTTGCCTTTCATTACTTCCAATAGCCAAAAGCATGGAAACACCCTCAGTGCCTTCTTATAGATTCATGGATAAAGAAAACATGTTATATATATACACACAATGGAATTTGATTCAGCCCTAAAAAAGAATAACATCTTTCCATGGGAGACAATATGGCTGTATCATAAGGACAAAATGCTAAGTGAACAAAGGCAGGAAAAGACTAATATTGTCTGACCTCATTTCTATGTGAAATGTTTAAAAACAAAAAAATACAAGAAGAGATGGCTGATTGCCAGAGCCGGGAGCTGGGGGTGGTGGTAAAATGGATGAAGGAGTCAAAAAGTAGAAATGTTCAGTTATAAAATAATTAACTCATGAGACTATGATATAAAACATGACTGCCATTAAAAATACTGTATTGTCTGTGTGGACGCTGCTCACAGAGTAGATGTTGAAAGGTCTTATCACAAAAAATACAAATTCAGTAACTATGGAAGGTGACGGTAAGTAGATTTATTGTGGTCATTATTTTTTAAACTCTGAAGTGATCACCATAATAATCTAGTTAACATTTGTCACCTTCTCTACTTCCATTTTTTTTCTCATGATGAGACCTATATATCAAATATCAAGTTAAAATGTTATACAGTGTCATATGTCAATTTTACTTTAATTAAGTAGATTCACTACTAGTAATTTATCCTGAGAACAAAGCCACAGATGTGCATATGGAAATGCAAGACAACAACGACAAAAGGCTATAAGTGTAGGTTGATTTTAACAGAAAAATATAAGTAATACGTAAAATGTAAAGTGATTGAATAACAGTCTAACTTCAAAATAAAAACTCTGTGATTGAAAGTATTTCCTAGAATGTGTTTTTAAAATCCTGACCCTATAAGACGTGCATAGGGTATTTCATATTCTCATCTCAGTCGATAAATATATGTGAGGACTGTCTCCTTTCAGTTATGGGCACAATATGCCTACTTCAATCTGACGTGAACTCTTAAGGGTTCAGTCTGGCTTCAACGCTTACAGGAATGCCATGGCTGATATAATTAAGTTTAAAGGAAACTGAAATATTCAACAAGTCATCAGTTCCATTATTCTGTAATTTTCTAAGCTCTTTTTGCTTGTTTTTTCCTTCATAGGCTGGCTTCATCTTTAAACTGGATTTCTTCATGGTCATGATTACTTGTGAAACAGAATTAAGTGTTACACCAGCAAGTGCTGTGCATCATAGGCAATCACTAAGAGACTGGGAAGACAGACATTTCACACTTTTGTATAGCCCAGCGGTTGTAGTCCATCACATATGTGTCTGCAAGATAAACTGGGCATTTACCCCAAAAATACAGATGTAGTGAAAAAAAGGGCCATATGTACCCCAATGTTCATCGCAGCAATGGCCACAATCGCCAAACTGTGGAAAGAGCCAAGGTGCCCTTCAACAGATGAATGGATAAAGAAGATGTGGTACATATATACAATGGAATACTATGCCTCCATCAGAAAGGATGAATATCCAACTTTTGTTGCAACATGGACTGGACTGGAAGAGATTATGCTGAGTGAAATAAGCCAAGTAGAGAAAGTCAAGTACCACATGGTTTCACTTACTTGTGGTGCATGAGGGGTAACCTGGAGGACAGTGGGAGAAGGAAAGTAAATGGGAACTAGGGTAATCTAGGGAGGGAAATGAAACAACAGAGACTTTGGACACAGAAACAAACTGAGGGACTTGGAGGGAGGGGGGTGGAGGGATGGGAAAGCCTGGTGGTGGGTACTGGGGACACCTAAAGTGTGGGGCACTGGGTGTGGGGAATGGGGAATGAATCTTGGAACACTGGAAAAAAAAATTTTAGTAACAATTAAAAAAAAAGGTACTCCTAGAGTAAGAGAATTTGACATTGTTTATTATTTAAAGTGGTGCTCTGTGCATGCTCTAGTCTTCCATATACAGTAGAAATTCCATGTACTCCCCTCTCTTTTTATAGGTTATCTTCTCCCTAGGGCTGTACAAAAATGCCCCGTAGAGACAATGCCATATGCCTGGGATGCATTACATTCTGTGCCATATTATGCTCCTCGCCTTCTTCCTGTTGCTCCACTTACCCTTGCTGACCCCAAAATATAAATAAAAAGAAAAAAAATTATTTCCTTGAATGGATAGTTTGTTTCGGGTACCTGCTTCAGGGAGGGTGAGGGTTGAAAGAGGGATCCTTACAGAACAACTAGACATTAGTCATCAGAACCAGATTGTTGTTTATTTGGCTTTTCCATAAAATCTATTACGTACTCATACACTTCCATGAATATATACACTTGCTGCCCACCTTAGACCTTGCAATTGGGCCATCAAGGAGAGATACTCATTCACCAGTGCTTACTGTTTTGTTTTGTTTTGTTTTTTAGATTTATTTTTTATCTATCTATCTATCATCTATCTATCATCTATCTATCTATCTATCTATCTATCTATCTATCTATCTATCTATCTATCTATCTATCTATCTATCTATCATCTATCTATTTATTTGACAGAGAGAAACACAGCCAGAGAGGGAACACAAGCAGGGGGAGTGAGAGAGGGAGAAGCAGGGAGCGCCATGTGGGGCTTGATCCCGGAACTCCGGGATCATGACCGGAGCTGAAGGCAGTCACTTAACCAACTGAGTCACCCAGGCACCCCTCAGTGCTTACTGTTTTATGGTTAAAAAAAATATTCGGCAAAATTTCTTCCTTAAGTCTTACCTTCCCTTGGGGCGCCTGGGTGGCTCAGTGGGTTAAGCCTCTGCTTTCAGCTCAGGTCATGATCTCAGGGACCTGGTCTCAAGCCCCTCATTGGGCTTTCTGCTCAGTGGGGAGCCTGCTTCTCCCTCTCTCTCTCTCTGCCTTTCTCTCTGCCTACTTGTGATCTCCCCCACTCTCTGTCAAATAAAATCTTTAAAAGAAAAGAAAGTCTTACCTTCCCTCAAGCATCCACCCAATCCCTGAAAACTGCAGACTAAAGGTAAAGCATTAAAACCTAACTGTGATGTTTTAAATAAGACATAATATTACAGATAGATGATAAGATACTGGGCCCTTAAAACTTAATTTTTCTGATTAAGATATTTTCAATGTAAAAAAATATTTAAATCTTAGAAATGCAAAATGAAGGTAACTGTATCATAATTAAATTAATCCTTCCTCTGGATTTGAATATGTAAGTGATTACCTTTACTACTAAGGAATGAATGCATTAGTAAACATCTCTCTGTCCACAGAAGCCTTGGGTACGTCAAGGTTTTTTTCTGTTCGAATTACCTTCCCAAGTGGATATATTCATTTATACTTCTAACAATGCCTGTTTCATC